>ML373497.1:0-130742 GCA_005239525.1 Nicotiana knightiana | reverse complement strand
CTGCTGGCTGGCCTCCACCTCTGGCGGCCTGAGCTCCACCTCTATGACCTCTACCTCCACCTCTAGCACCTCTACCCCCACCTCTAGCTGGCTGGGCAGGCTCTGGAACACCTGGTGCTTGTACCATAGCACGAGAACCCTGTTGCTGCGAACTACCTGGTGCTCGAGGGCAAAATCTGGCAAGGTTACCCGGATCGCCACAAGTGTAACAAGACCTCGACTGCTGAGGGAACTGAGTCTGACCCTGTCGACTTGAACGACCACCTCGGGAACTCTGATGCTACGGTGCATTGATGGGAGCTGGTGGCGCACTGTAAGGCTGCTGATAAGAATAGTGCGTCTGATAACCATTACCACCTCAAGTACCATGGGAAACCTGGAGAGCTGACTGGAAGGGTCTGNAAGAATCCCTGCCCCCAGATGAGGCTCCACTGAAACGACCGAAATGACGGGGCCTCTTGTCAGCCCCCTGACCACCACCCTGTGACATAATCATCTCAATCCTCCTGGCCACATTGGCTGCATCATGGAACGATATATCGGTACCTGACTCTCTAGCCATCTGAAGTCTGATAAGCCGGGCCAATCCCTCAATAAATCTCCGAACCCTCTCCCGATCANAGATCCAGCTGGTCTGGCTAAGCAATAGTCTCTCCACCAACTCTTGGCTGCGCTAGATAACCGAAAAGTAGCGAAGTCAACTCCGTTGGACTCCACTATGCCCATGTTCCGAAGAACCTCATGGCAGCTGTCGAAATAATCCTGGGGGTCCTCTGATGGTGAACCAGTAAAAGTAGCAGTGATAACTTAGTGAACCTGTCCAGTCTCCACAAAGCATCTGCTGACATAGCTGCTCCCTCTGCTACCGGTGCTGCAATACCCGTCTAAGCTACCACGACTGGCTGAGGTGCCGGAGTCTGAAACTGTGGAGCTAGCTGCTCTGGCGTGCGAGTGGCAAGAGTCTGGGCACCTCCCCCAACATGAGAGATGGCTGGTGCAGTAGGAAGAAGACTTGCCTGTGCTACACTCTCCATGAGTCCGACTAGAGGGACAAGAGCGTCCTGAAGCACTGGGGTAGCTATGAACCCCTTTGGGACCTGAGCTGGTCCAACTGGGAGTGCCGGAACTGGGACCTCCTCGTTAGACTCGACTGAGGGTCCTCCACTAGGGCTGCTACCCTAGGCTGAGCCCGGCCCCAGCCTCGGCCTCTAGCACGGCCTCGTCCTCGACCTCGACCCCTCGTAGGAGCTGTAGTAGGAGTGTCGGGCTGCTGAGCGGAACCAAGGGAAGCACGCGTCCTCGCCATCTGCGAGAGACTAGAATAGAAACTTAATTAGTACTCAGAATTCATATCGCACAACAGAGATGAAAAGAAATGTGGAGTCATCCTAACTTTGCAGCCTCTGGGGGATAAATACAGACGTCTCTGTACCGATCTCTCAGACTCTACCAAGTTGTCCGTGAGTTGCAATACCTAAGCAACCTAGTGCTCTGATACCAACTTATCACGCCCCGAAATCCCACCATCGGGCCGTGATGGCGTCTAACGTTGAACCCGCTAGACAAGCCAACGTGTATAGATAAACTAGCATATAACCATCAATTTAATAGGATAAACTAAATGGTTCACAATTTAACAGCTGAAATAAATATGGTTTCAAGCTAAATAAGGACAACATAATACAACAACGCGTAAATTTTCCCAAAACCTGGAGTCATAAACTCACGAACTGTCTATAAGAGTGCTAAATACAAGTCTGAAAAGAGAATACATAGCTGTCTCTGAAACTAGGGAGAAAAAACAAGACAGAAGTGAAGACAAAGGGATGGAAGAGACGCCAAGGCCCACGAACGCCAGCGGGTATAACTTGAAGCCTCTAGGATGAGCTGGAAGACACTCCCACTAATGATGTCCTCCGAGTCCGGTTGCGTAATCTGCACAACTTAAGGAAGTGCAGGTGTAGCATCAGTACAACCGACCCCATGTACTGGTAAGTGCCTAGCCTAACCTCGGTGAAGTAGTGACGAGGCTAGAACCAGAATACCAAGTAAACCTGTGCAATTCGAATATACATATATATAAAAACAACGGAAAAGAAATACATGAAGTAATCCATCAATAAGGGAAGGGGAACATGCTGTGGGGAGATAACAGTTTCATGTAAGAAATCTTAAACAAGGAAAGGAACAACAAGGCCAGAATATCATTAAGGACCATAAATCACAAGCTTGCACGGCATCACCCTTCTTGCTTTTACTCTCGTCCTCACTATGCAATGTATAATGTAATCAATGTACATCATGGCACGACATCACCCTTCATGCTTTTACTTTCGTCCTCACTATGCAATGTATAATGTAAGCAATGTAAATCATGGCACGGAATCACCCTTCGTGCTTTTACTCTCTTTCCTCACAGTATAATCAATGAATATTTGTACGGAATGGTACATCATACGGCACGGCATCACCCTTCGTGCTTTACACTCTTTCCTCACAATATCAAACAACGCACGACATTACCCTTCGTGCTTTAACACTCTTCCTCACAATAGCAAACAGTGCACGACATCACCCTTTGTGCTTTAACACTCTTTCTCACCCAAACAATAATCACAAATAACGGGCAAGGGAGTAAACAGAATAGAAATAGAAATCCCGGCAAGGGAACAATAACAGTAATCTCAAAATCCCAGCAAGGGAGACAATATCAAACAATGCACGACATCACCCTTCATGCTTTAACACTCTTCCTTACAATAGCAAACAGTGCACGGCATCACCTTCGTGCTTTAACACTCTTCCTCACCCAAACAACAATCACAAATAAGGGCAAGGGAGTAAACATAATAGAAATAGGAATCCCGGCAAGGGAACAATAACAGTAATCTCAACATCCCAGCAAGGAGATAATCACTGAAGCAACAATGACCCGGCAATGGTATATTTTAGTAACTCTTTCTCTTTCTTTCACTTTCATTTCATAGTTTACTCTATTACTTAAGCCAATGCTCCAAAGGATTCAACTATCTCATATATCTTCACCATTCGTGTTATAATTTGAGCCAATGCTCCAAAGGATTTAATTATCTCATATATCTTCACCATTCATGTCACAATTTGAGCCAATGCTCCTCGAAGTTTAAAGATCACAATTCCCTTCACATGCTCTTTACAACATATAGAAATCATCAATTAAGCATGGAAGTTACAACAAAATCGGAATATTCGCAATAATAAGACCCACGGTCATGCTAGACACCAATGTATAGATACTCGTCACCATGCCTATACATCGTACTCTACAATTAGCAAGTAGAAAATAAGACTCAAATCCTATTCCCTCAAGCTAAGGTTAGACCAAACACTTACCTCGGGTCCAAAATATAGCAATCAACCCTCTAACACCGCCTTTCCTTTAGAATTCAACTCTGGAATGGTATTATCTAGGAATAATCAACTCAGGTATATCAATAAGGATTCATTAATTCACTTACATAGCCTAATTACCCATTTCCATGCATTCTTCCAAAATAACAAAATTCGACCCCGGGCCCGCTTGGTCCAAACATAAAGTTTGGACCAAAACCCGATCACCCATACCCCAACGAGTTCAAATATATGATTTGTTTTGAAATCCGACCACAAATTGAGGTTGAATTACCCAAAATCTCATAAACCCTAGCTCTACCCAAACACCCTAATTTCTACTTTGTTTTCATGATTTTTAGGCCTAGATTCTAGTGCTTAGTTGATGAAAGTGAGAGGAAATGGTGTTAAGAACACTTACCTATGGAGCTATGGTGATTGAGGTCTTCAAATTTTGCCTAAGGAGAGTGGGGAGGAAGAAGAGTGGTTAAATATGGAAGAAATCCCGTAATGTTTCTGTTTTGGGGCTTTTAAAATGGCTGGGCTATTTTGTTCTCTGCGATCGCGGAAGAAGGGCTTCGATCGCAGAGCTTAAGGACCTACTACTATGCGACCGCAGGAGGAAGGCTGCGATTGCAGAAGACCAGTCCACAGACCTCTGCGATCGCAGAGTAAAAGGTGCGACCGCAGAGAAGGATCACCTAGCCCCCACCCAGGTCCACTGGTACACAATGCGATCACGGAGAATAGAATGCGATCACATAGTGCAACCAAACTACCCCGCTCGATTAAGCCTATGCGATCGAAGAAGGACCTATGAGATCGCATAGAGCAATGTACCTAACACCAACAACCAGCTTAAAACACCAGATTTTTCTAACCTTTAGCACTCCGTTAACTACCCAAAACTCACCCGAGCCCTCGGGTCTCCAAACCAAAAACACACACGACTCCCAAATCATCCTACGGACTTATTCAAGCATTTAATCACCAAAACATCCTCAAAAACAAGGAATTAAACCTCAAATCTTCTAGAATTTTTTCAAAACTTCATAAGGCTTAATTATTCCGATTTTGATCCGAAACTCGATATTTCAAGTCCGTTTTACACCGATAACTCACATAACATATATTCAACCTGTTTCGGGCTCCGGAAACATTATACGGGCCCAGCAACACGGTTTTCATATTAATTATCATTTTCAAAAGTCTTTATTATTTTCAGAAAATAATTTTCTTTAAAAATTCATTTCTCGGGCTTGGGACCTCGAAATTCGATTCCGGGCATACGCCCAAGTCTCATATTTTTCTATGGACCCTCCGGGACCGTCAAATCACGGGTCCGGGTCCGTTTACCAAAAATATTGACCAAAGTCAACTTTAATCAATTAATCATTATGAATTCAACTTTTCACATAAAAGTTTCCCGGCTACACGCCCGGGCTACGCACGCATATCAAGGTGAGATTAACGGAGGCCTTCGGGGCCTCGAAACACTATTTCTGCTAAATTACACAATGTTGATCTCTACTAACGGGGTACCTCGTACCCTTCTTTACCTTTCTTCATTTACTTATTGAAACTTGTACCTTCTGATTTTCTCATCGCTTTTCACCATATAGGTGGATAGATGCTCATGCCTTAGGGATCCTTAACCATCTTGGTACACACATGATCTGCTAAAGATCTTACATTTAATCATCATAAGCATCATACAAAAATTGAGTTCCTCTGACTCAACTCTTCCATATCCGCATTCAGTCTCTTACTAATTGGAGGTATCATCATATTACGAATAAAATAGAGGCTAGGAGTTTGAATTCTTATAAGTGAGCTCTACCACATGATTTAGAGTAAGAAGAAAGAGTGACAATCCTAAATGCCCTGTAGCCTCCTGCTGATAAGTGTGGTGCACGACACATCCATAAATAAGACTCTACTAGACACGGCTTGTAGATTCCCTAGGACAGAACCGCTCTGATACCACTTTTATCACGACCCAAACCGATGGGCCGCGACGGGCACCCGGTACCTTACTCAACCGAGTACCAAAATAACGTATCTTCCATATCATTCTATCATAGTTAAATGAACTGGAGTAAAGAATGAGGGAATACAAAATTATACATATAAGGTACGTGCCTATAAGACCAAAATAATCACTCGTGTACTGAACATAGGACGACAAGGCCATGCAATCTTTTACGTACATGACATCTGTCTACAAGCCTCTAAGAATACATAATTTTCATAAAGGTCGGGACAGAGTCCGGCCATACCAAACAATACACGTCTAAATCATACTAACCAAACAAGCAACTCCGAAGCAAATGGAGCACACCAACATCTTCCGCTAAGCTGATAGCCTACTTGGAGGACTCTCGACCTGTCTATCGGGACCTGCGGGCATGAAATGCAGCGTCCCCAGGCAAAAGGGACGTCAATAAGAATGATGTACTGAGTATGTAAAACACATAAATAAGTACATAACAGACATGGAAGAAATATAGAGTATCCAACCTGTAAGTCTTGCTAACTATGTAAATCTAAGCACACATATGTAAACAAATAAAGGTCTTAACAGATTAGCAGTCCAAGCACACATATGTAAAGGATAAGGGAGGTCCTAAGTTGTTTATCCTATAGGATCATATCTGTGCAATGCCCGGTAATCACTCCTCAATGAGGGGCTACACGTTGCATTAGCGCACAGGTCATCATATCCTTTTCTACCCATTATCCCACCCTTAGCGGTTATTAAGCGGGTTTTATTTAACGAGCTCTAAGCGTGGTGTTACCCGTCCCTTCATTGTAGTCCTGGAGGAGTTTAAGACCTCTAAGTCTGGGCAGTTCTAGACAACCCACTGAGGTGCTAAAAGGGAAAATTCTAGGCGACAGGAAAGAACAAGTAGGACTAGCAGATAAATGACAGAAGCAGTTAAAAAGCTCAGATTCACCTCCACACATAATGCAAATAAACAGCACGTCTCAAACACAGAAAAAGGCAGTTTTTATTAGAAAAAAGGTCCTAAGACAGGATATCTAAGTGACATCAATGCACAGGAATATGCAACACTGTTTCATACAAACCTTAACTACAGGGCCCTAATCAGTTTACCTACTGATTTTAAACCTGTTAGCCTTTAAGCAGTAAACTTAATCAAAGAAGTTTCCAATTTTATAGAAATTAATTACCTAAGTCTTGCCTAGGCGTGGGACTGTATGCGATCATAATTACAGGAGATGTTTAATAGTTTAGAAGTTGTTTTAACCTACAACATGCTGTTCTAGGTTACGAAGACTTAAAAAGGGAATTTGTACCAGTTCTATTTAGAAACATGATAATTATATGTGAGACTGTTTTATACCTTTTTATGGATCACTTAGTTAAACTAGGCGTATTCAAACAAATGCAAACAGAATCCTAGAGCATGGTATCTAAATTCACACAAGAATGACAGTTTTATGTCTAATTTATTTATTGACCTAGGAACAGGATCTCTAAATGGTGGGCTGATGCAACGTTAAGAAAACATGGATTAATGACATGTAATATGCTGCTAGCAGTAAATATGAAGTCCTAGGAACAGGGTATCTAATGCAAAGTTTAACATGATTTGGATGAACGCATTATCCTTAGGACATGGATTCTAATGCAAATACACAGAAAGTAAAGCCTAAAGCATGCTTTCTACCCAATAATATTAACAACATTATACAACTACCCTCCCATTTTCACTAGCCACCCCAGCATCTGTTTACAAATCATTATTACTGACTAATAGCTGAATGAATTACATAAATAAAAAGAGAAGAAGTTAAACTATAGGGAGCCTGAAGCAGGACCAAGTGTATCCTGAGAATACCAAACCTTCCATAACCTCAAATGCCAAAAGTTTCATAGCCATTTGCACATCTGGGTGCGTTAGAGTTCCCTAAGGACCTCAAGGATCCCCGGCAGTGCTCACACCCAAACTTTCATAATAAGAACTGGGTAAGTGTAGTGTGGAAGGGCCAGCCCCAGTATGCTAGAGTTCAGAGGTATCTCAAAAGGATCCCAAGGTAGTCACGCACTAGAGGGGCAGAACCTAGGGACTTAAGAGTAGAGTAAGAGTGCTTGACATAGTTTTGAAAGGTTTTGATATGGAAAAAAGTATTGAAAAGGACTCAACCAAGTAAAGAAGTTTTATAAAAAATAGGTAATGGTTAGTAACAAAACAGTTTCTGAAAAAAACAGTGTGGACTTGTGAGAAGTCAGCAAACATCCAAACAGCACCATTCAAACACAAATTGCACTCAGGGAGTATGGGAATTGGGGACACATAGAACATATTAATGTAACAACAAGAGCACAGAAGTTTTTTAGGAGTTTATGTGATTAAGGAATAGCTAACAATACAGACATAGGACATGGATTTCAGAAAAGACAGTTGAGAACCTAGTTGTACTAAACACAGATAAACATAGAATCGGAAGTATTTAGGGATAGTAGATGACTTAGCAAAGAAGGTTAATATCAGAAACTGAGTAAACAAACAGACAAACAATCAAACCTACATACATGGAGTAAAGTTAGGTTGGGACATGCTACAGAGGTAATAGGCAGATTCATAGATATGCTGATTATAAGTTGAATTAGGACAAAACTCGTACATACAATGATTTAAACATGCTAGTTACATATTGAAAAGCCAAGTAACAGACATAAATAAGATTGGTAATCAGTAAACCAAGGCAGTAAGAGAACACATAGAGTTTGAACTTGGAATTAAATCAGAACATACCAGTTAAAGAGAGAAGACACAAAGTATAGAGCAGTATAGTGCAATAACTAGCCTTAACTTACAACCGGCTAGTTCAATAGAAGTAGCAAGTGACAAGAAAGAGCAGAAAGCTTTAAGTGTAAGAGAGGGAGTTTATGAACTAGTGTTCGTGTGTGTAGTAAGGATATAAGGGAGTATATATAATAGTCGAGAGCTAGGTAAATAAGGTAAACAATCAATTGTTCAGTAATTAGACAATCACATAATCAATTAAGAACAAAATCAGTAAAGTCTTACCTTAATTAAGGGAGTAATTTACCAACAATAAAGAGCAGGTAACAGTTAAGGAAAGAAATAAAATAATCTAGGTACAGAGTAGGTAATTAGGGGTAAATACACAAAGGTTCAATTAAGGAAATAACTAGTAAGAATCAATAAACAACACGATTAATCAGAGAATAAGGTAAGAAATAATTAAAGGCTGTAAAATATGGATATAATTGAGAAAATCGGCACATAGGTATCACCATAGTAAACCAGGGAATCAAAGAATCGACATAATACTGATTTTAAGGAAAAAATAACATAGGTTTCCAAGAATAAGCAAACAAATCGAGTATAAACAGAAAGAACCGAATATGAAACCCTAATAGACATACTAGGGTAAAATCACAAGGCGTTCAAATTAAACGAAGAAGAAATCATGAGAGTTAAACACATAGCAAAATCATGTGGTAAATAATCAAGGACGAACTTCAGAATCCAAACAAAGTGCCAAAAATTGGGGATTTTAGCATAACTAATTATGGTTAAGAAAAACTTAACAAAAAGCAGTCGAAAACACATAAGAAAAGGATTAAACATCTAAAATCAGAAACATTTTGAAGAAAAGGTTTTCAAGAAACCCTAGTTTTTTTATTTAGAAAAATGAAACATCGTTTGAAAATCAAAAGTTTTCATAAGAAAACACATGAAATAAGTTTAGCTCGTCTCAGATCTGTACATATCTGAGAAGTTTAAGAGACGAAATTAGGGTTTCGAGGAAATGACCCAAAGATGAAGATATCGGCTTAGAAACCATAGGTTTAGCCAAAAAAATAGGAACATCTTACTGGAGATCGAGCCATGAAGGCCTGAGACAGGCCAAGACGGGGTCAAAGTCATAAGTGGACTGGCCCTGGTCCCTTGAGGACCTCAGAGATAGCAGAAATCCGGCGTAGGAGAGCCATTAGAGGCTTGAGGATGGTGAGAATCCACCATAGTTGACGGCGGAGAGCGACGGTGAGGTGAGATTTAGGGTTAGGTCAGAGAGGATTTGAGAGAGAAGGGGAAGCAGTGACGGCGGAGTGTGAGAGAAACAATGAGGGGTTTGAGGGGGGGTTTGTTTAGGTTAAATTAGGAAAGGGTTAATCCGAGCCGTTGATCAAAATTGATCAACGACCAGGATTTAGCAAGAGTTGGGTCGGGTAGGGTTGGATTTTAGGCCTGGGTGTATTGGGCTAATTTAATTAGGCATTTGGGCTGGTTATATAGGCTATAATTGAAATAGAATAGGGCCATTTGTTAAATACCCAAGATAAATTAATTAAAATAATTTATAAGATAGTTACTAATTATAAAAAATGAATGTCATGCATAGAAATATTTTGAGAATGATTATTTAGTATTAAAATACAAAAGACTAAAGTCTGGTAAAAAATAGTACCAAAATGTGCCAATTTGGCTATTTATAGAATAATTTGGACTAAATATGACCATAAATAATAAATTAAATCAAAAAATGTCTTGAAATCATTTGTGATGTAATTTTGTAATTATTTATTAGAAATAAAAAATACTGGACAAATTAATAAAAATGTAGAAAAATTGGAAAAATACCAATTGATACTAATGTATGATTTTGAAGGTATATATGCAATTTCAAAATTAATTTAGGAAAAATTGGGTATCAACAAGTATGGTGTTAGGAGCCATCACGATCCTGAATGTTTGGAATTTGTGTCGTGACATCAACTCTCACTCATATTCATTAACTTTCATACAGAACGACTAGACCGCGTGACCGGTGCATACTTCGAGAGTTTCACTGCTATACATCTGTTAGGTATATATAGCATCTCGATTTAATGGAATTTGGAGTAGATAATAGTATGCAGTACCCTAGACCATTTTTCACATTCATATCCCACAATCTCTTTTGTATTAATTTTATTTCATCATTATGCTCTTGTCTAAAGAACAAACATAATGGATCGGTCAATGAACACAATTAATATGACAATACTTAATAATCTTCCTCATCTCATGAATCTCTCAATCTCAATCTGATATGCTTTTCTAGAGATGTTCCTCCAGACCGAATCAAACATGATCTTTTGGCAACACTCTAAGATAACAAACACCAAACTGAATCTTAAGAAACTGGTCAGATTCATGAGGGTACGAAGTGAAAAGTACTAATAGTTTTTAGGATTTCACACGATAGAAAGAAGAGATTAAAACTTGTATTGTCCTTATAGGTCATTTTATACATACGTGGCATGAATCACGTATCACAATATTGATTCCTTTCCCGTAGAGCGTATGTATTTTACAAATTCAATATTGTGCAGATGATAGTTCAGACAACTCATGTCTAACTTTGAGTTCATAAATCTACTCTTTATTTTATCAATCTATCATAACTCACATATGGCATTAAGGCAGACTGTTAAATATAATCTTACATGATTAATCATAAATTCAAAACGACATTCATATTATAAACATCAAGCTCTCTATTATTATCTCTTATGATAATAATAAGTTTATAATTGTCTCATCTCTATTAGTCACTTGACAACAGAGGCGATTTCCTATGTGAATAGGCATATCAGTTTGTCTATGCGACATACTTTTTATCCTTAAAGATTATGTACTCAACATAAAAAATATTATATGTATATGAACCAACAATAATGAATAATTAATCATCACTAACATTAACTTTAATATTGTAGTTTTACATGACTATGTTTGGGAAAAACTTAAAAATATAAATACACTAGAATCTACGCAAACCCAATGACTTCACATGTCTTTCATAAGCATCACATGCTATAGGTTTCATTAATGGATCTGCTACCACATGGTGCATAGAGATGTATTTCATGCTCACTTCTTTATTTATAACCATGTATCTAACAAAATTATACTTAATATCAACATGTTTCGTCTTTCCATGGTACTTAGGGATCCTTTGTGTAGGCTATTTCAGCTTGACTATCACAATTGATGGTTACTGGTTCAACAATATTATTATACACACCCAAGTGGACCAGAAAACGTTTAAGCTAAACAGCTTCCTGCACAACTGCTGAAAGTGCTACAAATTCAACTTCCATTGTAGACATGGCTATGCATGAATACTTCTTGCTACTCCATGATACAAAGCCATTGTTAAGCAAGAATGTGTATCCAGATATAGATTTTCTTTCATCTAAATCTCCTCCCCAATAAGCATCAGTGTAGCCTTTGAGTTGCAGATCAGTTCCTTGGTAACATAAGGAATAGTCGATTGTGCCTTTAAGATATCTCATTATTCTTTTAATTGCTTTCCGATGTTGTTGTCCTGGGTCAAATTATATATGCTAACTAATCCAACAACATAACCGATATCGCGTCTAGTACACATCATAACATATATTTGTGACGACCCGGTCGGTCGTCTTGAGAATTTACGCCCCGATCCCTATTAACTGTTTTTCCCAAGTCTATTTCTGCTAAATTGAATTTCCGGGACGTTCGATTTTGAGTTTCGAAGAGTTTTGGGACACTTAGTCCCTAAATGAGAGCTTAAGTGTTGGAAAGTTTCTCGTAGTTGGAGCAGTGTGAAGACAACCTCGTAATGGAAATTTGATGGTTCGTTTAGCTCCGTTAGGTGATTTCGGGGTTAGGAGCGTGTTCGGAATGTATTTTGGAAGTCCGTAGCTCATTTAGGCTTGAAATGCCGAAGTTTGAATTTTTGGAGTCTCCAGCCCGATAGTGAATTTTTGATCCGAGGATCGGAATGGAATTCCAGAAGTTGCCGTAGTTCCTTCATGTCATTTGGGATATGTGTGCAAAATTTGAGGTCATTCGGATGAGTTCAGATGTATTTCGGCATCGGATGTGAATTCTAGAATTTTTCTAAGTTCCTAGGCTTGAACCTATGCATAATCGATGTTTTGATGTTATGAGATGTGTTTTTAAGGCTCGACCTAGTTCGAATGAAGTATTAAGGTTTGTTGGTGGTTTTGGTTGAGGTCCGGGGGGCCTCGGGGTTGTTTCAGATGCTTAGCGGGAGAAAATTGGGACTTAGCTACTGCTGAACCAGGCCTCTTCTGGTGTCTTTGCACCTGCGATGGTTTTTCCATAGGTGCGGACTCGCAGGTGTGTGAGGCTTGATCGCAGGTGCGATAGGGGAGATTTGACCAGTGGTTGCAGGTGCGACCTGGGTTCCGTAGGTGCGGTACCGCAGGCGCGACCAAACGACTGCAGGTGCGGCCCCAGTGTAACTTAAGAGATTTCCGCACCTGCGTTTCTTTTTTCGCAGGTGCGGTGATCGGGACCGTAGGTGCGAGATCCCTGTGTGTTTTATTCCAAAAATCCGAAAGTTTATTTCATAAGTCTAAAAATTGTGTAAGGGCTCAAGAATTGGCGATTTTGTGTGGGTTTTGAAGAGAAGGATCATAGGTAACATTTTCTAATCCTAATTCATTGTTAGACCATTAATCTCCGTTGTTTTCTTTAGTTTAATTATCAAAAATGGGGGAAAACCATAGGAAATTGATGAAATTTCCCCAACCCGAAATTCTTCAAATTTATGGGGTTTTTAGCATCAGATTTCGATTGTTTCTGGTTGAATGAGTCCATGAGTGAATGGGTGTCCAGAAATATAACATTTACCCGATTCCAAGGCATGGGCACGAGGGGCGTTTTGGTCATTTTACCTAATTTCATGCCTTAGCTTGAATTAAACAGTGAAAATCAGTTGCACGAGATGTTATTTACGATATGTAATTGAATTGTATAGATTTGGGCCATTTGGAGTCAGATACTCGTGGCAAACGTGTGGTTTCGAGTTGATTTTGAGCCGGTTCGAGGTAAGTGGCTTGTCTAACCTTGTGTGTGGGACCTTTCCCCTTAGGATGTGATATTTAGTAATTGAATGCCTTGTACGTGAGGTGACGAGCGCGTACTTGTGCTAATTGTTGAAACTCCGGTNTAACCTTGTGTGGGGGACCTTTCCCCTTAGGATGTGATATTTGGTAATTGAATGTCTTGTACGTGAGGTGACGAGCGCGTACTTGTGCTAATTGTTGAAACTCCGATTTTACTTTAAATATTTAGACTGAGTTTCTTTCTTACCTGCTTTATTCTACTTGCAATTATAGCCTAAGTTAGTTTAGAAAAGCATGCGTAGTTGACTTGAATTGCCTAATTGCTTAAGTGCATTAATTGTACTACGTGAAGCATGTTAGGCTAGAACTACTTGTTGCCTTGTATTTTTTTTGCACTCTATTTCTGAATGTCTTCTTGTTGTGGCTGCGTATTTACTTCGGGACGGTATCCTGGGAGATCCCCCTGCATATTTACTTTGGGACTATGGGATGGATCCCGGGAGATCCCCCTGCATATTTACTTTGGGACTACGGGACGGTATCCCGGGAGATCCCCCTGCATATTTACTTTGGGACTATGGGACGGTATCCCGGGAGGTCCCCCTGCATATGTACTTTGGGACTACGGGACAGTATCCCGGGAGATTTCCCTGCATATTTACTTTGGGAATACGGGACGGTATCCCAGTAGATCCACTAGACAGTTGAGAAAAGGACTACGCGACAGTATCCTGGGAGATCCTCATTGTTATCATTGTTATTGAGCTGTTCATATTCCATGTTTAATCTGTTCTTATGTTTTGTTATTGCCTTGTTGACCTGTCTTATTTCACTGCTGTACTCATTATTACTGTGCGATTTCATATTGTAAATTCCGATTATATTGTTTAACCTTAGTAGAGCCGTGACCTTCCTCGTCACTACCCGACCGAGGTTAGGCTTGGCACTTACTGAGTACCTCTGTGGTGTACTCATGCCCCTTCTGCGCATTTTTGTCATGTGCAAATCCAGGTACCTCCACCCAGGCGCACTATCCCCGAGGTTGAGAGATCCAGTAGAGACTTCGAGGTACATCTGCCGCATCTGCAGACCAGGAGTCTCTATCTTATTCCAGCTTTTGTGAAAAGTTTTTACTTCCTTACAGTTGTGTAGACATTTTTGAGATTAGAGCAGTGTATTATATTTCTGTTAGCCTGTGGTTCCCATGAATTTCCGGGTTTTGGGGTGATATTGTAGACTTCCGTATTATTTTGGGTTGTATATGCCAAGTGGCATTTATATACAGTCTTTCTTTTAAATTGTTTAATTTTTACTTTATTATTCCTCAAGGTACGTTGATATTCCGCATTTCTAGGCTTACCTAGTTATAGGGACTAGGTGCTATCGCGACATGTTCACGGAGGGAGAGCTGGGGTCGTGACAAGTTGGTATCAGAGCTCTAGGTTCATAGGATTCACGGAACACAGGCCGGTTTATTAGTGTCTCGTTGATCGGTACAGAGAGGTCTGTACTTATCTACGAGAGGCTATGTAACTGTTTAGGAAACAAATCTTCACTTCATTGATTTCCTTATCGTGCAATATTTTTGGCATTAATTCTAAACCTCTGTCTTCTATTCTCTCACAGATGGTGAGGACACGTACTACTCGGGACGATCAGGCACCCGTGCCCCCTGTTGCAGCCGTCAGAGGTCGGGGACGAAGTAAAGGTCGAGGACGCCCACGTGGTGCAGCGAGAGCACCTGCGCAAGCTGCCGTCGAGGTACCACCAGCAGATCCAGCCGAAGTCCAGGCACCTGACACGCCTAGTGCCACTACTGCTCCAGCCCTCCAGGAGACACTAGCTCAGTTCATGTCTATCTACACCACTTTGGCTCAGGCAGGGTTGATTCCCCTTGCTGCAGCCACGTCCCAGGCTGGGAGAAGAGCACAAACTTTCGCTGCCCGCACTCCTGAGCAGCGAGTGCATGTGGAGCAGGTCCTAGAGATCATTCCTGCACCGCCCGTAGTGCTAGTTCAGCCCGAGGATGGGTCAACTGCTTCAGAGAACGAGCAACAGAGACATGAGAGGTTCAAGAAGTATGACTCTCCGGTATTCAGTGGACTAGCATCAGATGATGCCTTGGAGTTTCTAGATGAGTGCCACCGTATTCTTCGCACTATGGTCATAGCCGGATCTAGTGAGGTTTTCTTTACTACCTTCCAGCTTCGCGGAGCCGCCTATGATTGGTGGTTCACCTATGAGTTAGACAGTCCAGACGAGGCTGCTTCATTGACCTGGATCCAGTTCTCAGACATGTTCCTGAGAGAGTTTATTCCTCAGAGCCTCAGGGACGCATGGCGTGCAGAGTTTGAGCATTTGCGCCAGGGTGCTATGATAGTTTCAGAGTATGCCATCTGTTACACCAGATTAGCTAGGCATGCACCGACTTTGGTTGCTACTGTCCGCGAGAGGGTTCGCCGGTTCATTGAGGGTCTTATCCCACCCATCAGATCTAGCATGGCTCGAGAGTTGGAGATGGACATTCCTTATCAGCAGGTAGTGAGCATTGCTAGGAGGATCGAGGGTATGCTCGCTAGGGAGCGAGAGGAGAGAGAGGCCAAGAGGTCTCGAGAGTCGGGCCACTTCTCTAGTGCCCGTACCCCAGTAGCAGGTCGACATGGTAGGGGTTATATGGTCTGCCCCATTCATTCAGCCCTTCCAGCAGCCAACGGTACCCCAGCTCCACCCAGGCCTCATGAGCCTTACTATGCACCTCCAGTTTCTAGCGCGCCTCCTGCGCGGGATGCTTTCAGAGGTCAGTCTGGCAGACCTGGCTCTAGCCAGTCACAACCACTACGTCCTCCTAGATCTTGTTTCGAGTGTGGCGATACACGCCATGTGGTTAGGGACTACCCCAGACTTATTACGGGTGCATCTTCACAGACTTTTCAGCCACAGCATGCTCAGCAGGGTTCTCAGGCCATGATTACAGCTCCAGCTGCTACCCCATCTGCCCAGCCAGCTAGGGGCAGAGTTCGGGGAGGTAGAGGTCGCCCTCGAGGGGGAGGCCAGGCCAGATATTATGCTATTCCTGCTCGTACCGAGGCTGTTGCCTCCGATTCTGTCATTATAGGTGTTATACTGGTTTGTCATAAAGATGCATCGGTTCTATTCGATCCAGGCTCCATGTATTCTTATGTGTCTTCTTAGTTTTCTCTGCATTTAGGTATAGCCCGAGATTCTTTGAGTTCTCCTATTTATGTTTCTACTTCTGTGGGGGATTCTCTTATTGTGGACCACATTTATCAGTCGTGTTTGGTTACTATTCGNCGCCCCATTATGCTATTCTTGATTTTCACGCCAAGACCGTGACGCTGGCTATGCCAGGTATTCCGCGTGTTGAGTGGAGTGGTACCTTATATCACACTCCCAGTAGAGTTATCTCTTTTCTTAGAGCTCAGCGTATGGTTGAGAAGGGGTGTGCCGCGTATTTAGCTTATGTGAAATATGTTAGTGTTGATACCCCTTCAGTCGATTCAGTTCCAGTGGTACGGGATTATCCCGATGTGTTTCCAGCTAATCTTCCGGGCATGCCGCCCGATAGAGACATTGATTTGTTGTCCGACACTCAGCCCATTTCCATTCCTCTGTACCGTATGGCTCCTCCTGAGTTGAAGGAGTTGAATGATTAGTTACAAGAATTGCTTGATAAGGGTTTTATTCGACCCAGTGTTTCACCTTGGGGTGCTCCTGTCTTATTTGTGAAAAAGAAAGATGGTTCTATGCGCATGTGTATTGATTATCGCCAGTTGAACAAGGTTACAGTGAAGAACCGTTATCCCTTGCCTCGTATTGATGATTTATTTGACCAGCTTCAGGGCGCACATGTATTTTCTAAGATTGATTTGCGCTCAGGTTACCATCAGTTGAAGATTCGGGAGCCGGATATCCCGAAGACTGCTTTCAGGACTCGGTATGGCCATTACGAGTTTCTAGTTATGTCATTCGGGCTGACTAATGCCCCGCAGCATTTATGCATTTGATGCACAATGTGTTCAGGCCATATCTCGACTTGTTCGTCATTATTTTCATAGATGATTTTCTTGTTTACTCTCGGAGTAGGGAAGATCATGAGCAGCACCTGAGGACAGTGCTTCAGACCCTGAGAGAGAAGAAGTTGTATGCAAAGTTCTCAAAATGTGAGTTTTGGTTGAGTTCTGTGGCATTCTTAGGCCACGTGGTAGCGAGTGAGGGTATTCGAGTGGATCCGAAGAAGGTAGAGGCCATGCAGAGTTGGCCCAGGCCGTCCTCAGTTACAAAGATTCGCAGTTTCCTTGGCTTGGCAGGTTACTACCGCCGTTTTGTGGAGGGATTTTCATCGATTGCAGCCCCTATGACTAGATTGACCCAGAAGGGTGCTCCATTTCAGTGGACAGAGGAGTGTGAGGTGAGCTTTCAGAAGCTCAAGACAGCTTTGACTACAACCCCAATCTTGATATTGCCTACTGGTTCGAGGTCTTATACGGTTTATTGTGATGCCTCGCGAGTTGGCCTTGGAGCGGTGTTGATGCAGGACGGTAGGGTGATTCCCTACGCGTCCAGACAGTTGAAGATACATGAGAAGAATTACCCTGTCCGTGACCTTGAGTTAGCTGCCATTGTTCACGCCTTGAAAATATGGCGTCATTATTTGTACGGTGCCTTGTGAGATTTATAATGACCACCGGAGTTTGCATCACATATTGAGGCAGAAGGATCTAAATTTGCACCAGCGTAGATGGTTAGAGTTGCTAAAGGACTATGACATCACTATATTATACCACCCGGGGAAGGCCAATGTGGTGGCCGACGCCTTGAGTCGCCGGGAGGAGAGTTTGGGGAGTTTGGCATACCTTCATGCAACTGAGAGGCCTCCAGCCTTAGATGTTCAGTCCTTAGCCAGTCATTTCGTGAGATTGGATCTTTCTGAGCCTTGCCGGGTATTATCTTGTGTGGTTTCTCGGTCTTCCTTATTCGATCGTATCAGGGAGCGGCAGTACGATGATCCTCATTTACTTGTCCTCAAGGACACGGTCCAGCACAGTGATGCCAGAGATGTGACCATTGGAGATGACGGGGTATTGAGGATGCAGGGCCGGATTTGTGTGCCCAATGTTGATGGGATTCAGGAGTTTATTTTAGCAGAGGTCCATAGTTCGCGGTATTCCATCCACCCGGGTGCTGCGAAGATGTATCAGGATATGAGGCAGCACTATTGGTGGCGAAGAATGAAGAAGAATATAGCAGAGTTTGTGGCCAAGTGTCTCAACTGTCAGCAGGTCAAATGTGAGCATCAGAGACTGGGAAGGTTACTCAGCGGATCGATCTTCCAGAGTGGAAGTGGGAGCGGATCACCATGGACTTTGTGGTTGGACTTCCTCGGACTTTGAGGAAGCATGATGCTATTTGGGTGATCGTGGATCGGCTGACCAAATCAGCCCATTTCATTCCAGTACTGACTACTTATTCATCGGAGCGGTTGGCGGAGATTTATATTCGGGAGATCGTTCGTCTGCATGGTATTCCAGTTTCTATTATCTCGGACAGAGGTACTCAGTTCACTTCACGGTTCTGGAGAGCCGTTCAGCAAGAGTTAGGTACCAGGGTGGAGTTGAGCACAATATTGCACCCCCAGACGGATGGATAGTCCGAGCGCACTATTCAGGTTCTTGAGGATATGCTCCATGCGTGTGTGATTGAGTTTGGAGGGTCTTTGGATCAGTTCCTGCCATTGGTGGAGTTTGATTACAACAACAGTTATCAATCCAGCATTCAGATGGCGCTGTACGAGGTNGTGCGTGTGTTATTAAGTTTGGAGGGTCTTGGGATCAGTTCTTGCCATTGGCGGAGTTTGATTACAACAACAATTATCATTACAACATTCAGATGGCGCCGTATGAGGCTTTATATGGTAGGAGGTGCAGATCTCCGGTGGGTTGGTTTGAGCCGGGTGAGGCCAGGCTATTGGGCACAGAGTTGGTTCAGGATGCATTGGAGAAGGTCAAGGTGATTCAGGATAGACTCCGTACAGCCCAGTCCAGACAGAAGAGCTACATCGACCGGAAGGTTCGTGATGTTTCATATATGGTTGGAAAGAGGGTTATGCTTCGGGTTTCGCCTATGAAGGGTGTTACGAGATTTGGGAAGAAAGGGAAGTTGAGTCCAAGGTTTATCGGCCCTTTTGAGATATTGAGGTGTGTTGGGGAGGTTGCTTATGAGCTTGCCTTACCTCCCAGCTTGGCAGGAGTTCATCCGGTATTTCATGTTTCGATGCTCCGGAGGTATCACGGTGACCCGTCTCATGTCTTGGATTTCAGCTCAACCCAATTGGACAAGGGTCTATCATATGTTGATGAGCCTGTAGCTATATTGGACAGGCAGGTCAAAAAGCTCAGGTTAAAGAAAATTGCTTCAGTAAAGGTTCAGTGGCGGGGTCAGCCGGCCGAGGAGGCGACCTGGGAGACCGAGCAGGATATGCGCAGCAGTTACCCTCATCTTTTCAATACTTCAGGTATGTCTTTATGCTCGTTCGAGGACGAACGAATTTTTTAGTGTAGGAGGATGTGACGACCCGGTCGGTCGTCTTAAGAATTTACGCCTCGATCCCCTATTAACTGTTTTTCCCCAAGTCTATTTCTGCTAAATCGAATTGCCGGGACGTTCGGTTTTGAGTTTCGGAGAGTTTTGGGACACTTAATCCCTAAATGAGAGCTTAAGTGTTGGAAAGTTGCCCATAGTTGGAGCAGTGTGAAGACGGCCTCGGAATGGAAATCCGATGGTTCTGTTAGCTTCGTTAGGTGATTTCGGGGTTGGGAGCGTGTTCAGATTGTATTTTGGAAGTCCGTAGCTCATTTAGGCTTGAAATGCCGAAGTTTGAATTTTTGGAGTCTCCAGCCTGATAGTGATTTTTTGATCCGAGGGTCGGAATGGAATTCCGGAAGTTGCAGTAGTTCCGTCATGTAATTTGGGATGTGTGTGCAAAATTTGAGGTCATTCGGATGAGTTTAGACGTGTTTCGGCGTCGAATGTGAATTCTAGAATTTTCCTAAGTTCCTAGGCTTGAACCTATGCATAATCGATGTTTTTGATGTTATGAGACGTGTTTTTCAGGCTCGACCTAGTTCAAATGATGTATTAAGGTTGGTTGGTGGTTTTGGTTGAGGTCCCGGGGGCCTCTAGGTTGTTTCGGATACTTAGTGGGAGAAAATTGGGACTTAGCTACTGTTGAACCAGGCCTCTTCTGGTGTCTTTGCACCTGCGATGGTTTTTCCACAGGTGCGGACACGAAGGCGCATGGGGCTTGATCGCAGGTGCGACAGGGGAGATTTGACCAGTGGTCGCAGGTGCGATCTCGGTTCTGCAGGTGCGGTACTGCAGGTGTGACCAAACGACCACAAGTGCGGCCCAGTGTAACTTAAGTTATTTCCGCACCTGCGTTTGTTTTACCGCAGGTGCGGTGATCGGGACCGCAGGTGCGAGATCCCTGTGTGTTTTATTCCAAAAATCCGAGAGTTTATTTCATAAGTCTAAAAATCGTGTAAGGGTTCAAGAATTGGCGATTTTCTGTGGGTTTTGAAGAGAAGGATCATAGGTAACATTTTCTAATCCTAATTCATTGTTAGACCATTAATCTCCGTTGTTTTCTTTAGTTTAATTATCAAAAATGGGGGAAAAACCATACGAAATTGATGAAATTTCCCCAACCCGAAATTCTTCAAATTTATGGGGTTTTTAGCATCGGATTTAAATTGTTTCTGGTTGAATGCGTCCGTGAGTGAATGGGTGTCCGGAAAATATAACATTTACCCGATTCCGAGGCGTGGGCCCGAGGGGCATTTTGGTCATTTTACCTAATTTCGCGCCTTAGCTTGAATTAAACAGTGAAAATCAGTTGCATGAGATGTTATTTACGATATGTAATTGAATTGTATAGATTTGGGCCATTTGGAGTCGGATACTCGTGGCAAACGTGTGGTTTCGAGTTGATTTTGAGCCGGTTCGAGGTAAGTGGCTTGTTTAACCTTGTGTGGGGGACCTTTCCCCTTAGGATGTGATATTTGGTAATTGAATGTCTTGTACGTGAGGTGACGAGCGCGTACTTGTGCTAATTGTTGAAACTCCGGTTTTACTTTAAATATTTAGACTGAGTTTCTTTCTTGCCTGCTTTATTCTACTTGCAATTATAGCCTAAGTTAGTTTAGAAAAGCATGCCTAGTTGACTTGAATTGCCTAATTGACTTGAATTGCCTAATTGCTTAAGTGCATTAATTGTACTACGTGAAGCATGTTAGGCTAGAACTACTTGTTGCCTTGTATATTTTTTGCACTCTATTTCTGAATGTCTTCTTGTTGTGGCTGCGTATTTACTTTGGGACTACGGGACGGTATCTTGGGAGATTCCCCTGCATATTTTCTTTGGAACTACGGGACGGTATCCCCCTGCATATTTACTTTGGGACTACGGGATGGTATCCTGGGAGATCCCCCTGCATATTTACTTTGGGACTACGGGACGGTATCCTGGGAGATCCCCCTACATATTTACTTTGGGACTACGGGACGGTATCCCGGGAGATCCACCTGCATATTTACTTTTGGACTATGGGACGGTATCCCGGGAGATTCCCCTGCATATTTACTTTAGGACTACGGGACGGTATCCCGGGAGATCCACTAGACGGTTGAGAAAAGGACTACGGGATGGTATCCTGGGAGATCCTCATTGTTACCATTGTTATTGAGCTGTTCATATTCCGTGTTTAATCTGTTCTTGTGTTTTGTTATTGCCTTGTTGACCTGTCTTATTTCACTGTTGTACTCATTATTACTGTCTAATTTCATACTGTAAATTCCGATTATATTGTTTAACCTTAGTAGGGCCCTGACCTTCCTCGTCACTACCCGATCGAGGTTAGGCTTGGCACTTACTGAGTACCGTTGTGGTGTACTCATGCCCCTTATGTGCATGTTTTTCATGTGCAGATCCAGGTACCTGCACCCAGGCGCACTATCCCCGAGGTTGAGAGATCCAGCAGAGACTTCGAGGTACATCAGCCGCGTCCGCAGACCAGGAGTCTCTATCTTATTCCAGCTTTTGTGAAAAGTTTTTCCTTCCTTACAGTTGTGTAGAAATTCTGGAGATTAGAGCAGTGTATTACATTTCTGTTAGCCTGTGGTTCCTGTGAGTTTTCGGGTTTTGGGGTGATATTGTAGACTTCCGTATTATGTTGGGTTGTAGATGCCAAGTGGCATTTATATACAGTCTTTCTTTTATATTGTTCAGTTTTTACTTTATTATTCCTCAAGGTATGTTGATATTCCGCATTGCTAGGCTTACCTAGTTATAGGGACTAGGTGTCATCGCGATATGTTCATGGAGGGCGAACTGGGGTCGTGACAACATTAGACAACTGATTGCATTGGCATAAGGAATCTTTCTCATTTGTTCTTTCTCTTGTGGATTCTGAGGGCACATCCTCCGGCTTAAAGCTTCACCTCTAGAAATAGGAGTGTTTATGGGTTTGCAATCTTGCATATTAAAACGTTCAAGAACTTTTTTAATGTAAGGTTCTTGGGAAAGAGGCAATAATCTCTTTGAACGCTCTCTTGAAATCTTAACTCTAAGAATGTATGATGCTTCACCCATATCCTTCATCTCAAAAGTAGAAGACAACTACTCTTTTATCTCTTTTACAAACTCGATGTCACTTGCAACTATAAGTATGTCGTCTACGTACAATGATAAGATTACAAACTTATCTTTGTATCTTTTAATGTACACACAATGATCTTCGTGGACCATAGTAAAATCATATGATATGATCGCATTATGAAAACGTAAATACCATCGTCTAGAAGATTTCTTAAGGCCATAAATCGACCTACGAAGTCGGCATACTTTATGCTCTTCTTCTTTTTTCATGAAACCAAGAGGTTGTTCCATATAGATTTCCTCTTCTAGTTCTCCATTAAGAAATGTAGTTTTGACATCGATTTGATGCAATTCAAGATCCAAAGTAGCCACTATTCACAAATTAACCTTATTGAAGTAAACCTCACAACAGGTGAAAAAGTTTCTTCACAATCGATTCCTTCCTATTGTGTATACCCTTTAGCTACTAGGAGAGCTTTATATCTTTTGATACTACCATCAGCCTTACATTTCATTTTAAAAGAACCCACTTGTTCCCAATTGCTTTACGGCCCGTAGGTAGATCAACCAATTCCCACACTTGGTTTGATTTTATTGACTCCCTCTCATCTTCCACTGCTTTTAACCATTTATCTTTTGCGGGGCATGTAAGAGCCTCATTTACATTTCGTGGCTCTTCTTCGTCTTGTGGAGTAACCATAAATGCTTCCCCTTTGATCTCAAATCTATGACGGAGAATATGTTGGCAACTCGTTCGTGGAGGTTGAGATTGATAAATTGATCTATCAATTGGTAAGTTACTCCCACTGGGATTAGCAATATCAAATTCACTCAATTCAGATGGTGTGTTAGTTGTAATTGGAACATACCCGTTATCATCAGAGTGACTCTCATCCAAAATTATTTGAGTGTTTACAGCATAAACTATATGGTCCGTAGTTTCATAAAGAGACAATTCATGACCTATGTCGCACTGCTTAGGAAAATCGTTCTCTAAAAATGTAACATCATGTGTTTCAAGTTCAGTCACCTTGCCACTATCTTGTTCACATATGAACACATAACCCTTCGATTTTTCAGAGTATCGTATAAAGATACATTTGCTTCCCCTTGGACCTAATTTTCCATATGAAGAAAAAGGTTTATGAATAAAAGCAGCACAACCCCAAGGCTTTAATGTCACGTCCCAAAATTTAAGCATGGTCGTGATGGTGCCTATTGCAGTACTAGGCTAGCCGATTTGTTATATATAGAATAAAAGACTCTTTTTAATAATTTATTTAATAATCATATTTCTCATAAATCTTTCATTTAAGCATTTCAAAACAAGCGGAAATAAGCCAAAAAAACATAAAATCACTGCCCGATCTCAGAGTCACTAGTCATGAGCAACTGGAATAAAAGTCTGATACTGTATTTTCAATACAAGATGAGTCTATGAAGATAAATACTAAAATATAGGAAGGAGAAAGGCAAGGCTGCGGACGCCATTCAGCTACCTCACTAAGCTCCGAGATGAAACTGGAGATGAATCAGCACGCACTCGGATGCCTTGGCACCTGGATCCGCACACAAGGTGCAGGGAGTAACGTGAGTACACCAACTCAGTAAGTAACAAGCCCAAACTGTGGGCTGAGTAGTAGTGATGAACTAAACCTCAACATTTATAACAAAATCAGTGTACAGAAATTTAGGCATGCTTTCAGTAACTAACAACTCAAAGTGATAAGATGAGTACAAATCTGAACAGTTTAACATATATAACTCAACGTACTTTACATGCCAATGCATAAACTGAATGAAATGCACAATGTGCTCGCACTCCCACATACTTGTCCACTCAGTACTGCAAATGGCTCTCATGGCCCAAGGGAGATTCATCCCAGATTATATACACATCTGACAGTAGTCACTTAGTACCGAGGAAGGCCAATCCAGCCACATGGAGAAGATCCATCTCCAAATACAACACTCAGACAAGATCCATGTCTAGGGAAGATCCATCCCTCAATAATATCACTGTGCTCATTGGGGGTGTGTTACAGAGTCCGGAGGGGCTCCTACAGCCCAAGCGCTATCATAATCATAACATAACCGTTGCGGCGTCAGCCCGGTCCCACAACTGTCACTCATCATCAGGCTCTCGGCCTCACTCAGTCATCCCTCTCCAGTCTCACTCACACGGGCTCACAATCCATGAACTAGCCCGAATCAATGATATAATATGCCAAACATCAATAACCGATACTGAGACATGATATGATATGCATAAATAAGACTGAGTATAAAATATCGATGAAACATATGAGATGACAACAAGAAACGACCACTCGGGTCTCGACTGTAACGGTGTGAAGCCTTAACATACTCTCTAGCATGATTTCTAGCACGTTTACATTAATCACATTGATAGAAGCACATATATCAACAAGAAAGAATCACTAAACGGTTCCATGGAATGAACCAGGTCACAATTCTCACGGTGCACGCTGGCACGCCCGTCACTTGGCATGTGCGTCACCTCTATTCAATTCACATAACACATAGTTCAGGGTCTCGAACCCTCAGAACCCAGTTTGGAAGCGTTACTTACCTCAAACCGGACGAAAATCTACTCCGCGATGCCCTTGCCGCTCGACTCGGCCTCAAATCACCCCGAATATATCCAAAATCAATATCATATCTTTAATACACGCTAAAGAAACAAAGTCCATGCAAAAATTATCAAATTAAATCAAAAATCCCAAAATTGGCCAAACACGACCCCCGGGCCCACGTCTCGAAATACGACAAGAATTACAAAGCTAGAATCCTCGTTCACTCACGAGTCTACCCATATAAAATTCCTCAAAATCCGACATCAAATGACCATTCAAATCTCCAAAATCAACTCTCCAATTTCAAGCCCTAGTTTCCCCAATTTTCACCTCAAATTCCCAACTTAGATGATAGAAATCAAGACACAATCGTGGAATTTAACCAAAATTAAGTGAAGAACACTTACCCCAATTACTCCTCTGAAAATCCTCTCTAAAATAGCCCTCTCCCGAGCTCTCTAATGAATTTTGGAATTATAAACTCAAACCCTCGTTTTGAACCTTTTAAAATCTGACCAGATAATTCTTCATCGCAATCGCGGAAATAGCCTCGCGATCGCGAAGCACAAATAATACTACCCCTTTATTAACCTTACGCGATCGCGTAAACTCCCATGTGTTCAGGAACCTGAACCACACAGACCTACGCAATCGCGACCAGCTTCACGCGGTCGCGTAGAGCAATCTCCTCAACCTTTCCCCAGCTCACCCTCTTCTACGCGAACGCGACCTTGGCCACGCGTTCATGAAGCACTGCACCACACACATATGCAATCGCAGCCTAACCTCTGTGACTGCATATAACAACACCAACGCAGCCCCGATTAATCCTACGCGATCGCAACCTCCTCTTCACTATTGCGAAGAACAAATCTTCTGCAACAAAACACCAGAAAATCTGCCAACTTTTCAAGTCCAAAAATGACCCGTTGAGCATCCGAAACACACCCAAGGCCTTCGAGACCTCAACTAAACATGCCAACACATCTCATAACATCATTTAAACTTAGTAGAACCTTCGAATCACTCCAAACAACCTCAAAATACCAAATTAGCCCCAAATTCAAGCCTAAGGATTTCTAAACTTCCAAAATTCGCCCACGATGCCGAAACCAACCAAACCACGTCCGAATGACCTGGAATTTTTCACACACGTCACAAATGACACTATGGACCTATTCCATATTTCTAAATTCCATTCCGACCCCGATATCTAATTTTCCACTACCGACTTGAAATCACCAAGTTTCCATTTTCACCAATTCAAGCTTAATTCTACCACGGACCTCCAAATTACATTTCGAACACGCTCCCAAGTCCCAAATCACCTAACGAAGCTATCCGAACCATAAAAATATACTTTCGAGATCATCTACCCGTAAGTCAACTTCCGATTGAGTTTTTCTAACTAATAACCAACTTAAGAGACTAAGTGTCTCATTCCTCTCCAAAATCACTCCGAAGCCGAGCCAAATAACCCAACACAACATAACAGAGCTGAAACACATGTAATGAAGCAGAAATGGGGAAAAAATGGGGCTAAAACTCTCGGAACGACCGATCGGATCGTTACATTTAAAATGCTCAAATCGGGTTCCTAACTCATATTGCGTAGATGTAACTGACTTAGAAGGGACACGATTAAGTACAAATGCAGCAGTGAGCAAAGCATCACCCCAATAGGTGATAGGAAATTTTGCTTATGCCATCATTGACCTAACCATTTCTAACAAGGTTCTATGTCGTCATTCCGCAATACTATTTTGTTGTGGAGTGTAGGGAATAGTCAATTGCCTTTAAATTCTATTTTCATCACACACTTGTTTGAACTCATGAGACAAGTATTCTCTTCCTCGATCGGTTCTTAAGGCTTTGATTTTTCTATCTAGTTGATTCTCAACCAAGTTCATAAACTTGACGAAGCAACTCAAAGCTTAAGATTTATGAGAAATTAAAAAATACATAACCATATCGAGTAAAATCATCGATAAATATGATAAAATAAATAGAACCGTGCCTTGCCTTTACATTCATTTGACCACAAATGTCAGAATGAATTAACTGCAATGGACTTTCGGCTCTAGTACCTTTTCCAAATGGTTTTCTTGCAGATTTTCCAGTTAGGCAATACTCGCAAATAGAAAAATCAACTTTATCTATAGATCCAAGAAGATCTTATTTGGCTACGCGATTCATTCTTTGCTGACCAATATGGCTAATCCTAGCATGCCATATATTTACATCATTTTAACAGATAGAAGTTGACGTAAATAAGGAAAAACTAATATTATTATTATTAAGACTAGGAACAATATCCATTATAATAAAACCATACATAAATAACCAGTGCCATATTTAGTCTTGGCCAAATATAAATCAAGACCATGTTCATGAAAAACTAAATGGAATCCTAAACTAATCAACACAGTAACTGAAACCAAATTTCGACGAATTGATGGAGCAAATAATACATCATGTAGAAACAGAGTTCGGCAACCACGCATATCAAGTTTGTAGGTACCAATCCCTTTAACCTCCACTTTGGAGTTATTGCCTACATAAATCCATTTTGCTCCTTTTGGAATTCGCCGAAATTCCACGAAAGCATCTATTTCTATTGCAACATGGTCGGTGGCTTCCGAGTCTACAATTCATACAGGATGTGATTCAGTAAGATAAATAGAACAAGAAACATTTACATCACTCTGTAAATTTGAAATAAGGTTATGTACCTTTTTAGGCTCAGGAAAAGCACGAGCAAAATGTCCTAGTTTTTACATTTGTGGCATTCCAACTTTACCATATTCAGTTTCTTCTTTGGTTTGAGAACTAAAACATCATTCTTCCCTTGTTGATTAGTCTTAGGCTTCTTCCAGGCTTGTCCCTTTCCTTCTTTCGGGAAAATTCACCAAACTTGCGTTTTTTGCCTTTTCTAGAATTTGGATTAGAACTTGACACATATGCACTTGTAGTAGCTTTGTCCACTCCGAGGCGCTCTTCCTCTACTTCCAAATGACGCTTAGCATCTTCCATAGTTTTGATGCTAATGTTATGGGTCAAGTGCATCTTCATATTCTCCCAACTTTGTGGTAAGGAACGGATCACGGCTTGGACTTGTTGCTCTTCAGTCAACACATGGCCAGCATCTTTTAGTTAATTTACCATATTTGACATATGGCGTAGAAGTTTATGCATGGTATGATCAAGACGTTTCTTATAAGTGTCAAACTTAATCAGTAAGTGCCCTCAGCTTAGCAACAGAAGTATGACCAAATTTTTCCTTCAATGCAGACCACGTATCCTTAGCATTGTCATATTTGCGAAATTCTCTCATGATATCATCATCCATACTGATCAACAATGTTATTCGAGCAAGAGTATTTTTCTTTTTCCAAGCTTGATATGCCTCAAGATCTCTCTCATGTTGGGGCGTGTCGCCACTTTCAGGAGGCGTCATAGACACATTAAGAGCCTCAAGAGCCTCTTGCTCTTCCAGGACATACTAGATTTTCATGCTCCAGATTTCATAATTATCGCCATTTAGCTTATCACCCTTGTTAAGCTCATCGACGATAGTTTTCGCAAGAGTAGACATACTGATTTAAACAAGCATAAACTATTATGAGACAACTATGTAGTTATATTTAAAGAAAAGCCTAAATTCATATACATAATCATTAACCATATTAATATTTACTTCACATTAGATTCAGATTTGAAAGTTCACTAAGCTCCCAATCATCATCTGAATTCTCATATGTTGTAAACCTAACATAATTAATCATATAAGCAAGCTTATCTTAAATCACATAAATTTAAGACAAATATAGAATTATTCAATAACATAAAATATTAAATTGTTAATTCATACAAGTATACATACAAGTTAGTTAGATATAATTATTATACAAATTACAACAACAACAAACTCGGTATATTCCCAACAGGTGGGGTCTGGGAGAGTAGTTTGTACGCAGACCTTACCCCTACCTGATGCAGGTAGAGGTTGTTTCCAATAGACCCTCGGCTCAGGAAGGGTAAGAAGAAGGGGAAAGCAAAAAAGGAAGAAAGAAGGAAGAGAAAGGAAAAGAGAGAGATAAAGGATAAGAAGTACCAAATAATAGTAATGGGGTAAGAAAAAGGGGAAAGTAAAAAGGGAAGAAAGAAGGAAGAGAAAGGAAAAGGAAGAGATAAAGGATAAATAGTACCAAATAATAGCAACAAGAAATACACTATCTGAGGAGAACAAAATCACATAACACAATAAAAATCTAAAAATATGAAAGGACATGTGTGCTACATTAAATTGGTGACTGGCGATAGTTTATTAATACATGTATTCGTTTAAGTTACTGTTATATTAAATTTTAAACCAATGTTAATGAATAGACATAGTCTACTATATCTAAAGAGCAAGCAACTGACAGGAAAGAAAATGTCTTTGCTCGACTGTTATTTAACAAAAAAATAGTCTGTAATTACTTGCCAGATAACTACCATTAAAGTTTAAACTACAAGTTTTTGTGACATAAAAATCTGTAAGTCACACGTTTAAACCTTTATACTTAAACGAAAGTACTGTACTAGAAACAAAATTCTTCACAGTGTGAAGTTTGAATTGATTGATTGATAACCAAGAAAATTGGTTACGCATTGCCAACGGATGGCAAATCTTCAATCCATTTATAATAAACTAATGTCACACTACACTTGTGTGTTCTTTACTGCAAAATTTTTTTTTTGGCAACACTTAACTTTATAACCAATTTACATTGTAATGTAAATCTATCTTCAAAAAGAGAAAGAAAACAAAAAAACAAAAAGTTCTAAAATAACATAAATTTCGGCGGCAGCGTAATCCCAAACAACGCCAAAAAAATAATACTTGTAATTAATAGGTTGATTTATCAAAGTAAGGAATTACTTCCTTCATTGTTAGGATTACCATTTACCAAACAGAAACCAATTATAATCTTTACGGGTTTCACTTCAATTAAGATGAAAACAAATTTCATCCTAGTGACGCATCAACGAGTTTTGAAAAAAACTATTTACTGTGTGTTTCTTCAACAAGAGAACAAACTGCCGCTTCCAATTTTCACATTGTAAAAAAAAAACACAGAACATACGGTTATGAAACTGACTAGAAAACAAGTAACATAGGCTTTGATGCCAATGAAGATTTAAATCAAACACATAATTTACAGGATGATTTTATTTGTTTCACTAGTCAAATAGTTCAATCACATGTTAACATTAAACTATAAAGTTCATAGTCTATGATTGTACCTTGTTACAGATATTCATTCCAAGTGTTTGCAAAAGAAATCTTCACAAGATCTTCACCGGAACTCTTTGGAATTTTGTGAGACAAGAAAGAAATCTTTTCTTGTTAAAGAAGGAGAGAATTTGATACCAGAATTCTCATGCATACTTCTTCTTTTATTGAACAGATACGACACAACGGTTAGGTCCCAACCGTTTTATATCTTCTTTTATTTTAATTATTTATTATACATATATAAATATATTTACTTAAAAATAAATTTACTTATTAAACATGAACTGAATTGGCTCGTATGGGTGGCCCAAGTCTAATTTTTTTCACTCTCCCATCAATTGTTGTTGATGGTGCCTCCTTAGAATTAATGTTTTTCCCATTGTCAAATATAAAGCCCTAATATGTCTACTTACTTATTATTACACAAAAAGTCAAAGTCACTTATTTTTAATTCTCAATTTATAAGGTGCAATTAGCCCACTAGTCACTTATTTAATATGTTGTATTATATATTATAATAAATTTTGTTAGTTTAGGCCCAATAACTATTAAAAAATTAATATTTTAATCTCACAATTATTAAGTATATAAAAAAATTTCTTGTTATTACAATAACAAAATTTGACGTTTAAATATTTTTGGCTGTTATAGATAAAAATATTCAAAAATTAATTATTTTTCTTTTTCTAATGTTACATATAAAAGATAAAAGAATTATTAAAATTTAAAATCCTAAAAGATATTCATATTTCATTAGTTAAATATTAATAAAAGGTAATATATTATTAATAAATTCATAACAAAACGTATACAAATTTAAACTCTAAGACAGACATTTTAATGCTACCTAAAAAAATAAATTCATTCAAGATTGATGGAAGAATTTTGTAATTGTAGCTTGTTTGGTAGATTTCGTTTGCGTAATAGCAATATAACGCTTGAATTATCGAAAATTCGTATCCAAATTTTCAGCAGAAAGGTATCCAATAGCTTTCTCTTGAAGACAATCTAAGAGCTTAATAATTAAATTTTCTATCTAAATATTTTTTGGAATTTGTTCAATGGAAAAAATATCATGTGCAAATCTTCAAATTCTATATCTTATGCAAGACAGAAACTTTGTTTAATGGAAAAGATTGTGTGCATATTTTTAGAATTCTTATTAGTAATCTAAAAAATTCTATATGGCTGTTATATATGGGTAATTTTACAAAGAGCGTTTTGTTATAAATATGGTTATTGCTGTTATAGCTAAAAAACTGCTATAGAGAGGTAAAATATAACTTAAAAAATCGGTAACTTCCTACCGTCTATAGATATTATATTGGATTTTTCTTGGAGAAAAATTAGCTAGAGATTTGTTTTTGGGGATTGATTCGTAAGATTTACTTGGAGGTTTACCTACAATATTACTTGAGAATTTTTATGGAGATTTTCGAAGTTTTCATGAAAACTTTCCTACGCAAATGTATTATTGCGGATTTACTTGGAAATTTAATAGAGATTTTCTCGCGAAATTATTTCACACAATTTCTTAAGTACAATTTTGTTTCTCCACAAAATTTGCCTTAAATTTCCTGCAAATTTACTTGGGTTTTTCATGTAGAATTACATGTGGATATTACCCATGAAATCCCAAAGAAATTCCTTCCTATTAGTCACAAATTTTTACCAAATTTTCTTGCGAAACAATCACAAGTAACTTATTTGAGAATGTAAAATTCCCATGCAAATTTAAATTGCAAGGTAAATTTCTGGGAATTTAATTTTTTTAATCCACAAGTAATAATTATCCACAAAGTTTTTTCCAACGTATTTTTGGTGGAAAAAAAAAATCTCGGGGAACTATGTTACTTGTTAACTTTTCTGTATAATCCGCAAAATTCCCATGTAATTTGCAGTTTTTCTTGTATGTTTTCTCTATAGTAGGTCTCTATCCTAATATTAGAAGTATAAAATTACACTTTTTTAAAGTCCTCCTCCACCTTCCTAAACCTAATATTAGAAGTATAAAATGTCAGTGTCCCGTTTGGAAAGAAGAAAAAAAGCCTTTAATTACTTTGCTGGCTATTTTACATAGGGCTACAAATTCTTGCAAAATATTTCAAGCGAACATGAGAAATCAAGTTCAGACAGTTGTGTTAATAATTTGACAAAGTACTGTAACAGATATTAGTAACATAAAAGAAAACTAGGTATAAAAAAGTTAAGGTGAAAGACCACAATATCTAGCATACTGATAATTGAACAAGAAAAAATGGGAGTGCACCTTAATTTTTTATGTGCTCTTTTACCGGTTAAACCATCTATCTCTATCTATCTATGAATATTTCTTGTTTCACTAATATAAAAGTATATGACCTTCTTGTCTAAAAGTTAAACGGTTAAAGAGAATATATTTTTTCATAATATATTATGTCATTAACACGTATCCTTATGTTCGGACTTGATTTTGTTGGGTTCTTTACGCTTATTTTAGCTTAAAAGAGGATGAATGGTAAATGGAGGAAAAATGATATATTTGAGTTTTCCTCCTTGACAAAGGGACATTATCCTATATTGGAGGAGGAAAAGACTTTTGATGGATATATATATATATATAATTGCTCTTCTTCTAGCTCTTAAAGAGTTAAGAAGAAGGCAATCATCGCACCGTTGTCGTCGCTCACTCGGCTTGAATTCGGCTTCGGATTGATTGATTAATTTTCTGGACCAAATTTATTTGTTAATTTTAAAGATTAACATAATATTATTTAATCCAAATTATCCGTTTTTGTAACGGATAATTAATTTTCCTCCTCGTTTTGAATTCTCGTTTTATTTTGCGTAAATAGTCATTTACGTTATGACTATTTTACGTGAATAGTCATGACAGACCTTATGAAGAGTTGCACCTCTTTGTTTAACCTCAACATGTTCGCTATAAATAACACACTATTCTCTCATATTTTCCTTACGAAATTTCTGAATTCTCTTCTTCCTTTCTGCATTGTTTTAACTACAACAAAGCAACAATAAGTGATTTGTTGCCGCCATTATTTGTGTTCGTTGAAATACTGGAGTTTGAAGTACCGCTACACCAGTGTGTAATCTATTCTGTCCTGAGAGAAAATAATCCACAACCTCGGGTACTAGGAGGGGATTAAGTTCCTTAAGAAAACACTGTGAATTCAATAGGCTCAGATTAATTTTACTTCTTCTACATTTCTGTGTTCTTCTCCAGAATTATTTTACAAAATACAGTTTACTAACAAGCTTAAGAAACTTAAATATTTTCTGTATTTGTGTTATACTTACTATTCTGGAGACTAAAACCTTCGTGGTTTTCTATTCCCGTTTTAGAGATTAAAGATTTTGTGGTTTTTTATTCCATTTGTTTACTTTAACGTATATTCTGTTTTGGTTTACTATCTGTTATTCGGAGATTAAAATTCTAGCGATTTTCTACTCCGTTGGAGATTAAAATCTACTTGATTTTCTACTCCAGTTTCATTCGGTTTGAAGAAATAAAAACTTCGTCGTTTATTAAACGTTTGTTTGTGACATTCTTTTACAGAAATGACGAATGAGAATGGAAACCAGACTGTTCCTATGGTGACTGCCAATGCATCGACAAGCCGAACATATCCGGCATTGACACTAGCACCAGCATCAGCACCAGCAGAAAAGCCCGAAAAGTTTTCTGGGATTGATTTCAAGCGGTGGCAGCAGAAGATTTTCTTCTACTTGACGACTTTACGTCTACAGAAGTTCATTAAGGAAGATGTTCCTGTTCTGCCCGATGAAACTCCAGACAATGAACACTTTCTCGCGACTGAGGCGTGGAAGCATTCTGATTTTCTGTGCAAGAATTACATTCTTAACGGACTGGAGGACGATCTGTATAACATCTATAGCAATGTGGAGACGTCAAAAGAACTGTGGATGGCGCTTGAAGGAAATACAAAACTGAGGATGCCGGTTTGAAGAAATTTGTTGCCGCTAAAGTTTTAGACTACAAAATGGTAGATAGAAAGTCTGTTATTACCCAAGTCTACGAATTTCAAGTGATTATTTACGATCTCCTTGTTGAAGTTATAATTCGAATTAATACTTATGTTAAAAGTATTAATTATATTATTGTTACTAACATAATTTTTATTGAAGGTCTTGTCATCAATAAAATATTTCAAGTAGCATCGATGATTTAGAATTTGCCTCCTTTGTGGAAAAACTTCAAAAATTACTTGAAACACAAACGCAAGGAGATGTCTCTTGAAGATCTCATTGTTCGGTTAAAAATCGAAAAGGACAACAAAGCTGCTGAAAAGAAAGGCCGTGGAAACTCAACAATAATGGAAGAAAACATTGCTGAGGAAGCTCCTCAAAATAATAGAAAAAAGAAGGCTTTTGGACCGAAAATAAGTGGTGGATTGATTCTGGATCCACTCGCTATGTTTGTGCTGTTAGAGAAGCGTTTGCCACATATGCTCCCGTTGGACCCGAAGAGACACTTTCTTTGGGAAATTCTGCAATGGCCAAAGTTGAAGGATGTGGCAAGATATTTCTGAAAATGACTTCTGGCTAGGTGGTGACTCTGAACAACGTCCTTCATAGTCCCGATATTAGGAAGAACTTAGTCTCTACTGCACTTCTCGTTAAGAACGGGTTTAAGTGCATTTTTGTATATGATAAGGTTGTATACGTAAGAATGAGATGTTTGTTGGAAAAGGTTACCTCACTAAGGGCCTTTCCAAACTGAATATAATGGTCGTTGATAATAATAAAATTCTTACTTACTTGAGTGAAATGGTTTATGGCATATACGTTTGAGACATGTCAATTATAAAACCTTGCGAAGAATGATTAATTTTGAAGTATTTCCTAAGTTTGAATGCGATAAATCAAAATGTCAAATATGTATGGAATCTAAGTATGTTAAACATCCTTATAAGTCAGTTGAAAGGAATTCAAATCCTTTAGACTTAATTCACATAGATATTTGCGACATGAAGTCAATACCATCTCGCGGTGGAAAGAAGTATTTCATAACTTTTATTGATGACAATACTCGATATTGCTATCTTTACTTACTTAATAGTAAAGATGAAGCAATAGATGCATTCAAGAAATACAAAAATGAAGTCGAAATGCAACTTAACAAGAAAACCAAAATGAAAAGAAAAGATAGGGGTGGTGAATATGAATCTTCTTTTGAACAAATATGTTTAGAATATTAAATTATTCGTCAAACAACGGCCCCTTATACTCCTCAATCCAATGGGATTGCGAAAAGAAAAAAATCATTCGTTNAGAAGAAAGAAGTATAGTGGTGTTGGTGGGGTGTGTGGGTCCGGCCGCGGGGGGGGGGGGGGGGGGGGGGGGGATCCATTCTTACGGCTAACCGGATACTAAATCGAGTACCTCATAGCAAAACACAATCCATTCCATATGAAAAATGGAAAGGAAGGAAGCCCAACTCTAATTATTTTAAAATGTAGGGGTGTTTGGAAAAAGTGCAAGTTCCTAAACTCAAAAGGATAAAAATAGGACCGAAAATCGTTGATTGTGTTTTCATAGGATATGCGATGAATAGTAAAGAATATCGATTTCTGGTTCATAAATCAAAAAATCCCGACATTCATAATAATACTGTTATAGAATCAGATAATGTTGAGTTTTCGAAAATGTATATCCGTATAAAAAGGATTGTGAGTCGATTCGCGAAGGATCTAAATGACCTCGGGAAGAAACAAAAGAAAATATGTTTAATCAAGAGGATCGAAGACGTAGTAAACGTCAAAGAACGTCTACTTCATTTGGACCAGATTTTGTGACTTTCTTATTGGTAAATGAGCCTCGAACATTAAAAGAAGCTATGTCTTCTTCAGAATCATTATTTTTGAAAGAGGCAGTCAATCGTGAAATAGAATCCATATTGAACATCCATACATGGAAATTGGTTGATCTTCCTCATGGAAATAAACTGTTGGGTTCTAAATGGATTTTTAAGAGAAAAATGAAAGATGATGGAACTATTGATAAATATAAGGCAAGACTTGTGGTCAAAGGATAGAGACAACAAGAAGGTCTTGACTATTTTGATACATACTCTCCAGTTACTAGAATTACGTCCATACGAACGTTAGTAGCATTAGCTGCAGTTTATGGTCTTAAAATTCATCAAATGGAGGTTAAGACGGCCTTCTTAAATGGAGATTTGGAGGAAGAGATATACATGGAAAAACATGAAGGGTTTGTGGTTCCAGGTAAAGCAAAGAAGGTATGTATACTTGTTAAGTCCCTTTACGAACTAAAACAAACACCTAAACAATGGCATGCGAAATTTGACCAAACAATATTGTAAAATGGTTTTAAGATAAATGAATGTGATAAATGTGTGCACATTAAAAATATTCCAAATCACATAGTCATCGTTTGCTTATATGTGGATGATATGATGATAATGAGTAATGATATTGCAAACATAAATGCGACTATGGATATGCTAACCAGCAAGTTTGATATGAAGAACTTGGGAGTTGCTGATTCAATTCTGGGTATTAAGATCCATATGACTCCTCAAGATCTGACATTGTCACAATCTCATTATATTAAGACAGTACTTGTAAAATTCAAGTACTTAGATTTTAAAGTTGCAAAGACTCCAATTGATGTGAATCTTGCACTAGCAAAGAACAAAAGTCAAATCATATCACAATTGGATTATGCTTGTGTGTAGGGTTGTTTAATGTATATCATGAGTTCTACACGACCAGATATAGCTTGTGCTATAAGTAATTTGAATCGATACATGAGTAATCCAGGTCAATCTCATTGGATAGCAGTGAAACTAGTTTTAGAATATTTAGAACATACCCAGGACGCTTTGCACTACAGTCAATATCCTACAGTGATTGAGGGATACTGTGATGCAAATTGGATCGCCGGTTCAACTGATTCTAATTCCATAAGTGGATATGTATTCACTATTGGTGGAGGAGCAGTATCTTGGAAGTCGTCCAAACAAAAGTGTATTTCCTGCTCTACAATGGAGGCTGAGTTCATAGCCTTAGATAAAGCCGGTGAAGAAGTTGAATGGCTCCAAAATTTATTGGAAGATTCCCAAATCATTGGCCCCAATATGTATACATTGGGATAGTCAAGTGGAAATTGGAAGGGCTGGGAGCGTTAGGTATAACGGTAAATCTCGTCATATTCGACGAAGACGTAAAACCGTTAGTCAATTAATCTCTAGAGGAATTATCACGACTGACTACGTAAAGTCAAGTGATAATGTGTCAGATCCACTTACGAAAGGCCTAACTAGAGAGGTAATTGAGAAATCATCAAGGGGAATGGGACTATGACCGAGGACAAGTCATTGTTGCGGTAACTCTACTTAGAAGACTGGAGATCCCAAGATCTAGGTTCAAGGAAATCAAACAAAGTCATTAATGACGGTTCGACATTGTCAACTAAAGTTTTGGTACATTCTCGTGATGAGACAATGTTCAATACCAAGGATAAGCATTGAGGCTTTTTAATGGTTTCTAAATTTGATGCGGGGTGTATCAAATAATTTATCTACGGGATGACACGTTTAGGAATCACCTATGTAAGTATGAAGTGTTAGCTGCTTCAAGGAGAATTTCGTAAGGCCAATTCTCTACGCACTTATAAAATGAGGCGGTGTTCATGGCTGAAACGAACACAACAATGAGAACCAAAGACGGTTAAGGGTTGATTGTGTGACTTATGGTTTTCTAGGTATACAACAAAGTTCGACGGTTCAAGGATATCAAACCTACCGATTGATCGAGTATATCCGACATAAGTTCACTACGGAAAGGTCAAAGAGAAACCTACTTATCCAGATGCAATTAATCTTTGCTTGCGAATCACGCATTTTTCATGCATATTTCTGTGATATAGCCATTCCCCATTCATGTGGGGGATTGTTGGGTTTTCTAAGCTTTTTTTAGCTTAAAAGAGAGTGAATAGGAAACAGAGGGAAAATAAAATATTTGAGTTTCCCTCCTTGACAAAGGGACATTGTCCCATATTGGAGGAGGAAAAGACTTTTGATGGGTATATATACAATTTCTCTTCTTCAAGCTCTTAAAGAGTTAAGAAGAAGGCAAGACTTGCGCCGTCGCTCGCTCGGCTCGGCTTCGGCTTCGATCAAATGGTCGATTGATTGATTAATTTATTGGACCAAATTTATTTATTAATATTAAAGATTAAAATAATATTATTTAATCCAAATTATCCATTTTTTAACGAAAAATTAATTTTCCTCCGCGTTTTGAATTCCCGTTATATTTTGTGTAAATAGCCATTTACGTTATGGTCGTTTTACATGAACAAATATGATAGACCTTTTGAAGAGTTGCACTTATTCGTTTAACCTCAACATATTGACTACAAAATGCGCACTATTCTCTCATATTTTTCTTGTGAAATTTCTGAATTCTCTTCTTCCTTTATGCATTGTTTTAACTACAACAAAGCAATAGTAAGTGTGATTTGCTGCCGCCATTTGTGTTCGTTGAAACACTAGGGTTTGAAGTACAGCTACACCAATGTGTAATCCGTTCTATCCTGGGAGAAAATAATCCACAACCTCGGGTACTAGGAGGAGACTAAGTTCCTTGAAGAAACACAGTGAATTCAGTGGGCTCGGATTAATTTCTATTTCTTTTACATTTCTGTGTTCTTTTCCAGAATTATTTTACAAATACAGTTTACTAATAGATTCTTTTTCCAATGATCCAAGAACATGAAAATTCTTTTTGATGATGGTGGAGGTGAGAGTCGAACTCAAGACTTATGCCTCTTTTGATACCATACTATATATAAGTGCGTGATCTTTTTCTAAAAATTTAATCATTTAGAGATATCATAATTTTATTTACTATATATTAACTTCAACAAAGAAAGACCTTTCATATCTTGGGAATATAGGTGTGATGACCCAAAAGGTCATCTTGTTATTTAAGACTCTATTCCGCGCTTGTTAGCCTTAAAAATCTTATTTTTACTTACCTCGATTTGCATGCACAATCCGGGCGTAAATCCGGAAAGTCTTTATGTGGAAATCTATGAAATAATAATTTTTGCGATTTAAAAGTGATTTTTAGTTGAATTTGGTCAACATTTTGAGTAAACAGACCCGGACCCATGTTTCGACGGTCCCGAAAGGTCCGTAGTAAAATATGGGACTTGGGCGTATGCCCAGAATCGAATTTCGAGGTCCCTAGCTCGAGAAATGAATTTTTGGTGAAATTTGTAAGACTGAAATTCTAAGGATTTAAAGAAATTTATTAATGTTTGATCATGTTGGTATCGGGCCCGTATTTTGGTTCCGGAGCCCGGTACAAGTTTAATATAATATTTAAGTCATGTCTGTGAAATTTGGTGAGAAACAGAGTTTATATGATGTGATTCGGACCTCCGGTTGAGAAGATAGTAGTTTCGAAATGTTTTTGAGAAATTCATGAGTTTTGGTGCTAAATCCGTAGTTCTAGGTGTTATGTTTGTAATTTGATCGCACGAGCAAGTCCGTATGATGCTTTTAGACTTGCGTGCATCTTTGGTTGTGATGACCCAAAGGTCCATCTTATAAATTAAGACTCTATTCCTGACTCATTAGCCTTAAATGACTAATTTTAATTACCTCGATTTGCATGGGCAGTCCGGGCATGAAACCAGAAAGCTTTTATGTGAAAATATGAGAAATAGTAATTTTTGGAATTTAAAATTTGGTTTTAGTTGACTTTGTTCAATATTTTTAGTAAACGGACCCGAATCTGTGTTCCGACGATGTCGGGAGGTCCGCAGTAAAATATGGGAGTTGGGCGTATGCCCGGAATTGAATTTCGAGGTCCCTATCCTTAGAAATCAATTTTTAGAGAAAATTATTTTGCTGGATTTCAATGAAATAAAGAAATGAATTAATGTTTGAAATCGTTGGTATCGGGCCCGTATTTTGTTTTCGGAGCTTGATACAAGTTAGTTATGGTATTTAAGTCCTATATGTGAAATTTGGTAAGAATCGGAATTTATTTGACGTGATTCGTACGTCCGGTTGAGAAATAGTGAAATTTGAGTGTTCTTGAGAAAAATGATGAGTTTTGAGGTTAAATTCATAGTTTTAGATGCTATTTTCATGATTTTATTGCACGAGTAAGTCCGTATGATGTTTTTAGACTTGCGTGCATGTTTGGTTTGGAGCCCCAAGGGCTCGGGTGAGTTTTAGGTAGGCTGCAAGATGTTTTAAACTTAGGAAGAACTGTTGTTTTTGCTGTTACTGGTGCACAGTAGATTTGTTTTTCGCGTTCGCATTGCTTCACTCGCGAACACATAGAGTAAAGTGCACTGGGGACATCTTTGTGCTATGTGAACGCAGAGCTCAGGACGCGAACGCGCAACACTGGTGGGCTAAAACTTCGTGAACCTGTCTAGACCACGCGAACGCATTGTGTAAACGGGACTTGGGGGAGGTTAGTTGCATTTCTTCTACGCGAACGCGACCATCTGGTCGCGAATGCGATGACCAAAGGAATTAAAGCTTCGCGAACGCGTTCAATACCCCGCGAACGCGAATGCCATTGTCCTGGCCCATCGCGAACGCGATGAAGGCCTACCCAGTCATATAAAAACGGTTTTAAAACTCGGGCAGAACTTATTTTTCACCTATTTTCGAACTACAAAGATCTAGAGGCGATTTTCTTCGCACAAATTCATCCCCAAGGTGTTGGTAAACACTCCTAAACTCTTCTCTTTCAATTACCCAATATTTTTCATCATTTTTCAATCCAAAATCAAGAATTTTCATGGTAAAAATTGAGGATTTGGGTAGAACTAGGGAATTTTGTAAAAATCAAATTTTGACCTCGAATTGGGGTCGGATTTAGAAACTGATTGCATATTCGGGTTTGAGGGTGAATTGGTAAACAAAATTTGGTCCAAACTCAAGAGGGCCCGGGGTCGGGTTTTAACTTTTTTTGAGAAAACTTAGGAAAACAATGATTTTTCAGTAATATTAGCTCCTTTAGCATAAATTAGTGATATTAAACTAATTATGATTAGATTCGAGCCGGTTAGAGGAAAATTTGAAAGTAAAAGCGGTAATTGAGAAGTGAGTGGCCTGCAAATTTGAGGTAAGTGCTTGGTTTAACCTTGACTTGAGGGAATAAAAATCCCCACTTAAATTCTATGTGAATTTGCATGTGTGTGGTGTATAGGTGAGGTGACGAGTATCTATGGACCACTAAATTATTGTTGAACATGGTCCCTTCCCTGTTTTCAATTATTTGCTCCCGGGATTAAACTGTTTCATGATCATTGATGTTTATATGTCTATTTGGATTCATTAATTTATTGTTAAGTATTGTTTTAAGTATTTTTGAAGTGTTGGTTGTTCTCTTGGTTTTGTTATGTTACATAAAGATTGAGCTGGATGTTAGTGTTACGATATGTATATAATTTCCAGTTGGTTTCTTTGTGAAATGATAATTGATGAAGTTTATGTGTTTTACAGCTTCTGTTTAGAATTGTTTATACAAAAACTTTTGTGAAAGGCTTGACCTGAATTGTGAAAGTTTTCATAAATAAACTGATATGATATGTCTGGTGGGAGCGGGTTGCACGCCGCAACAAGGAGTAATAAGGGTGGACAGGTGGGATCGGGTTGCATGCTGCAACAGGAGAAATAAGGGTGATATATATTAGGGAGGAGCAATAAGGGTGGACATGTGGGAGCGGGTTGCGTGCGCAAGAAGGAGCGATAAGGGAGAATATTTTTGTTTTACTGATTTTCAAAAATAAGGATTTGGAAAACTCCAGTTTTATAAAAAGGTTTTCATACTCTGATTTTTACTGTGATTTAAATTGAAACTTGAAAATTTTGAGGAGTTGATTATAGCTGAAATATGAAAAGAAATATCCAAGTTATTTTTATTTACTATTGCAAGTTACTGATTATTTAGTATTATTATTATTATTATTTCCTTCTCTCTTTATTATATTTTGTTCACAAGTTATATTGTTAATGCCCTGCCGTAGCCTCATCACTACTTCGTCGAGGTTAGGCTCGACACTTACTTAGTACATGGGGTCGGTGGTACTGATACTACACTCTACACTCTTTATGCAGATCCAGGTACCGGTCAGAGTTAGGAGATTTTAGTAGCTGCGCATTTTCATTGGAGACAAGAGGTAGATTTGATGGCATTCGCAGACTCCTGGAGTCTTCTCTACACTATTTAGTTGCTGTTTTATTTCATTCGAAACAAACATATATACTTCTTTCGGCCCATTATTTGTAGTACTCTTTAGTAGTTCGTGAATTGTGACATCAGACCCTGGGTAGTTATATAGTTGGTTTTAGTTCGTGGTTCGTTTTATTATTTCGAATACTATTCCTGATATCATTTATTGGAAGGTATTAAATTTCGAATTTATTTTGAATTGTTCCATTATGTTTAAGTAAAATTTTAAAAGGAAAGATTAACTAATTTCTAACATTGGCTTGCCTAGCAAATATTGTGTTAGGCACCATCACGATTCCCTGGGTTGGGAATTTGGGTCGTGACAAGTTGTGTCAGAGCACTAGGTTGCATAGGTCTCACAATTCATGAACAAGCTTGATAGAGTCTGAGGGGTCAGTACGGAGACGACTGCACTTATGTTTCAGAGGTTATGAAGTTAGGAACAAACTCAGTTTTTAATTATACTCTATCGTGTGATCCTTGGTATCTCAAATACTGATTGAACTCTTCTACTCTCTCGCAGATGGCGAGAACACTTGCTTCTTCTTCCGCTGACCAAAAATTCGGTCTACCAGTAGCAGCAGCTCCTATTAGGGGCAGAGGCCGAGGCAGGAGCAGGACTCAGTCCGTTGCTCATACCGCAGCCCCAGCTGCGGAGCCTCAGATTAAGATTGATGGGGGGGGGGGGGGCTCCATCTCAGACCGTTCCAGCAGGACCATCTCAGGTTCCAGAGGGGTTTATTGCTACCCCGGTGCTTCAGGATGCTTTAGTCCAATTAGTGGGCCTTATGGAGAGTGTAGCCTAGACTGGCGCACTCCCTGTTGCAGCAGTCGTATCTCAGGCTGGAGGAGGGGTCCAGACTCCTGTTACCTACACTCCTGATCAGACTACTCCTCAAATCCAGACCCCAGCAGCCAACCCAGTTGGGGTAGTTCAGACAATTGTTGCATCCCCTATTGTTGAGGGGGCAACTATGACTTTCGATCCTTTGTGGAGATTGGACAGGTTCATCAAGCTTTTCCCTGTTCACTTCAGTGGTGCTACTTCAGAGGATCCTTAGGATTATCAGGACAACTGTCATGAGGTTCTTCGTGATATGGATATTTTTTAGATCAATGGGGTCGACTTCGCCGCGTTTCAGATGACTGGTTCCGCCAAGAAATGGTTGAGGGATTACTTGTTGGCTAGATCAGCTGGGTCACCTGCTCTGACTTGAGGTCAGTTTTCTCACCTCTTTTTGGAGAAATGTTTGCCTATCACTACCAGAGAAGAGAAGCGTCGTCAATTTGAGCGTCTTTAGCAGGGCGACATGACAGTTACCTAGTATGATAATCGCTTTGTGGATTTGGCTTGGCATGCTATTCTTTTATTGCCCACAGAGAGAGAGAAAGGGTTAGGATATTATTGAGGGCCTTGCCCAGCCCATCAGGTTGTAGATGGCTAAGGAGATAGGGACTGAGATTTCATTTCAGGATGCGGCCAATGTGGCCAGGAGAGTTGAGACGGTTCTCGGGATGGGAGGTCAGGGGTTAGACAAGAGACCTTGCCCTTCCGGTAGATTCAGCGGTGCCTCGTATAGAGGCGGAGATACTCAGGGTAGAGTCCATTCTTCCAATCTATTTAATTCAGCATGTCAGACATCCCATGGTGCCTCAGGTGGTCGTGGCTCTTACTTTCCTTATTCTGATTAGTCCGCCCCTATCAGAGCACCTCCTCTTTAGAGTTATTATCGTGGTCAGCCGGTTCATCAGGGTCATCCTCAGTATTAGGATGGTTGTTATGTGTTTGGTGAGTATGGGCACATTCAGAGATCTTGTCCGAAATTTTTGGGTAATCAACCTCAGTACCAGAATTCTCATGCTATAGTTCCGGCACCAGCTGCAGCACCACCTGCCCAGCCAGCCAAGGGTAGGGGTTAGGTAGTCAGAGGTAGAGGTTAGAATGTTAGAGGTGGAGGACCACATGTCAGGGGTCCTCCCGGTGATGCAGTTCAAGGTGGTGGGGCCCAGTCACGATTATATGCATTTCCAGCCAGACCCGAGGCGGAGTCCTCCGATGCAGTTATCAGAGGTACCATTTCAGTTTGTAATAATGATGCTTTAGTTTTATTTGATCCGGGGTCTACTTATTCTTATGTGTCATCCTATTTTGCCTCGTATTTGGTTGTGCCCCGCGATTCTTTGAGTGTCCCTGCTTATGTGTCTATGTCGGTGGGGGATGCTATTGTTGTAGATCGTGTGTACTGTTCGTGCGTAGTCATTATTGAGGGTCTTGAAACTAGTATAGACCTGTTTCTTCTTGACATTGTCGATTTTGATGTCATATTGGGCATGGATTGGTTGTCACCTTATTATGACATCTTGGATTGTCATCCGAAGACAGTTGCTTTAGCTTTGCCGGGATTGCCTCGGTTAGATGGAAAGGGACTCCTGGTCATTCTCCCAGCAGAGTGATTTCTTATGTCAAGGCTCGTCGCATGATTGAGAAAGGACTTTTGGATTATTTGGCTCATATCCGTGATTCTGATGCCGAGGTTTCTTCAATAGAGTCTGTGCCTATTGTTCGGGAGTTTCCCGAAGTGTTTCCTGCAGACCTGCCGTGGAGGGATATCGATTTTTGTATTGATGTTGCTCCGGCCACTCAGCCCATACCGGATGGCCCCGCCAAAATTGAAAGAATTGAAAGAACAGCTGCAAGACCTTCTTGATAAAGGTTTCGTCAGGCCTAGTGTCTCGCCCTGGGGTGCACCGATTTTGTTCGTATAGAAGAAGGATGGATCGATGAGAATATGTATAGATTATCGGCATTTGAATAAAGTTACTATCAAGAATAAATATGCATTGCCGAGAATTGATGATTTATTTGATCAGCTTCAGGGTGCCAGTGTGTTTTCAAAAATTGATCTGAGATCGGGCTACCATCAGTTGAAAATTAGGGCGTCCGATGTTCCTAAAATAACCTTTCGCACAAGGTATGGGCACTATGAATTTTTGGTAATGTCTTTTGGCTGGACTAATGCCCCAGCAGCCTTTATGGATTTGATGAATCGAGTTTTCAAGCCTTATCTAGATTCCTTCGTAATTGTGTTCATTGACGATATTATTATATACTCCCGCAATCGGGAGGAGCATGAGCAGCACCTCCGTATAGCACTCCAGACTTTGAGGGATAATCAGTTGTATGCAAAATTTTCAAAGTGTGAATTCAGGTTAGATTCGGTAGCTTTCTTAGGTGACATCGTATCAGCCGAGGGTATTCAGGTCGATTCTAAAAAGATAGAGGCAGTCAAGAACTGTCCTAGACCCACTTCAACCACGGAAATCAGGAGCTTCTTGGGTTTAGCGGGATACTATCGTCGTTTTGTGGAGGAGTTCTCGTCTATAGCAGCCCCGATGAAGAGATCGACTCAGAAGGGTGCCCCATTTAAATGGTCGGATGAGTGTGAGGCGAGCTTCCAGAAGCTCAAGAAAGCTTTTACTTCAGCACCAGTATTGGTGTTACCATCAGGTTCGGCATCTTTCACGGTATATTGTGATGGTTCCCGTGTTGGGTTGGGAGCGGTGTTGATGCAAGAGGGCAGGGTGATAGCATATGCATCTCGGCAGTTAAAGATTCACGAGAAGAATTATCCTGTCCATGACTTAGAGTTGGCAGCCATTGTTCATGCATTGAAAATATGGAGGCATTATCTTTATGGCGTGCCATGTGAGGTTTACACTGATCATCGTAGCCTCCAGTACTTGATCAAGAAAAAGGATATTAATTTGAGATAGAGGAGATGGTTGGAGTTATTGAAAGATTATGACGTCTATATTGTATCATCCGGAAAAGGCCAATGTAGTGGCCGATACATTGAGTAGGAAAGCAGTAAGTATGGGCAACCTTGCATGTATTCCAGTTGGTGAGAGACCGTTAGCTTCAGATATTCAGACGTTGACTAACCAGTTCGTGAGGTTGGATATTTCGCCCAGCCATATTCTAGCTTGTACAGTTTCTCGGTCTTCCTTATTTGAGCGTATCAGAGATCGGCAGGATGATGACCCGCACTTGATGGTCCTTAGGGACATAGTTCGGCATCGTGGTGCCAAGAAGGTTACAACTGGAGATGATGGTGTTTTGAGGATGCATGGTCGTATATGTGTGCCTAATGTTGATGGTCTTCGTGAGTTGATTCTTGAAGAAACTCATAGTTCTAAGTATTCTGTTCACGTGGGTGCTGCCAAGATGTACCAGGAACTGCGACAACACTACTGGTGGCGAAGGATGAAAAATGATATTGTTGCTTATGTGGCTCGTTGTTTGAATTGCCAACAGGTGAAATATGAGCATCAGAGACCCGGTGGTTTACTTCAGCAGATAGAGATTCCTGAGTGAAAGTGGGAGCGTATCACTATGGACTTCGTTGTTGGACTCCCACGGACTCAGAGAAAGTTCGACGCCGTTTGGGTTATTGTGAATAGGTTGACTAAATCAGCACATTTCATTCCAGTGGCAAGTACTTACACTTCGGAGCGGTTGGCAGAGATATATGTTCGAGAGATTGTTCGCCTTCACGGTGTGCCTGTGTCTATCATTTCTGATCGAGGTACGCAGTTTACCTCGCACTTTTGGAGAGTAGTTCAACGAGAGTTGGATACACGAGTTGAGTTGAGCACAACATTTCATCCTCAGACGGACGGGCAGTCCGAGCGTATTATTCAGATTCTAGAGGATATGCTCTGCGCTTGTATTGTTAACTTTGGAGGTTCTTGGGATCAATTCTTGCCGTTAGCGGAGTTTGCCTACAATAATAGTTATCAATCGAGTATTCAGATGACTCCCTATGAGGCATTATATGGTAGACAGTGTAGATCGCCAGTTGGGTGGTTTGAGCCGGGAGAGGCTTGGTTATTGGGTACAGACTTAGTTCAAGAGGCCTTAGATAAGGTCAAGATTATACAGGATCGATTTCGTGCAGCTCAGTCTAGGCAAAAGAGTTATGCCGATCGTAAGGTTCGGGATATGGCATTCATGGTTGGAGAGAGAGTATTACTTCGGGTATCGCCCATTATTTAGTGAGATGTCTCTCTAATTCTATAGCTTGATTCATGCTTTGATTAACTACTTGTTTTCCTCTTGCTTTCTTGTTAGAATAAAAAATAATTTTTGTCTTGTTAAGAATTTGCATGAATAATAAATGAGAAGTCGTGAATAGCTATTGACACCACCGAATTTAGCGGCTCTTGAATAGAGTAACACCCGAAAGGGCGTGGAAAATTATTTAAAAAGGTAGCTGCAAGCTATTCATGAAGTCAAAGTTGGCCTCCATAAATAGATTATTTTATTACGATATTTGTTAGTGAAAGTACAAGTACAGTAAAAAGTTAAACAAGAATTTTTCCTTCTCTTTAAAGAGATTTAAATATGTTGTACGTAGTAGAATCTTTTTATTAGTCCAACCGTAAATAGAGGACATTCTTACATGCACAGAACTTTGTTAAACACGTGATGATCATACAAGAATGAGATGAGTTTTTTTGCCAAAAAATTACATTCTAATCCTTTTATCTTTAACTTTTTACCGATTTACTTAATAAGAGGCCGTAAAGACTTATTCAGATGACCAACTAGCATAGTTATACTAATGGAGAAAAAATTAAACTAAAGGACTCTATAACTACTCGCAACCTTTAGTATAGCTAATTATTTAGGCTACTAACGCAGAAATTGGTCTCCACGAGATTTTAATATATATAAACGCATGTGCTCTCGAAGGTTCAATATTAACCATTAGTGGTAAAGTTTCATATATCATGCGCCTTCCACGTGATCTTTTATATATATAAATGTTGGTATTACTGTGTTCAAAATCAGAAAAATCAGAGAAGTAAGGAAACGCTAGTCCACAAACAAATCCTAAAATAATTCCGAACCCACTGAATTCACAGTGTGTCCTTAAGGAATTTAATCTCCTCACTGTTGTCCAAGGTATACAGATTAATTCCTCCCAGAATAGAACGAAATAACTATTCTGTGATAGCGGCACTTCAAATCACAGAACTTCAACGAACAACGGAGCAAATCACACTTGACAATTACGTTAATTTAGAAATTAATGCAACAAAGTAGAAAAGAGGAGAAATGATTTCAGATTTTTCATGTATGAAAAATGAGGCCAAGCCTCTAGATTTATAGACAATGAAAGGGTGAGATGAAGAGGTGCAATCCAAGAGGTACCTCTTCCATTTCCCATTCACAACCCTTAATAAAAACGCAACAATCCCCCACATGAATGGGGAATGGACATATGTGGAAATACATGCATGAAAATACTGTGTAATTCGCAATTAAAAATTAATCACATCTGGATAAGTAGGTTTCCATTTGAACTTTCTGTAGTGAACTTATGTCGGATATACTCGGTCAATCGGTAAATTTGATATCTTTGAACCGTCGAGCTTTGGTGTATACCTAGACAACCACAAGTCGCACAATCAATCATTAACCGTCTTTGGTTCTCGCGGTTGTATTCGTTTCAGCCATGAACACCGCCTGGTTTCATGAGTGCTTAGAGAATGAGCCTTTACTTTATTTCTCCTTAAAGTGGCTTATACTTCGCACTCACATAGGTGATTTCTAAACGTGTAATCCTATAGACACACTATCTGGTCATATCCTGCCAGACTTAGCAAATCATTAAAAAGCTTTCTGGTTTATTGACTCATCAAAAAACTTTAATGTTTTACCTTGATTTCTGAACATTGTCTTTATCACGAGAATAAGTTGAGTTATTTGACAGTGTTGAACTGACATTCATAACTTTGTTTGATCTCTTTGAACTTAGATTTTGGGATCTCTAGTCTGCTAGGTAGAGTTACCGCCATGATGACTTGTCCTAAGCCTTATCCCCATTCCTTTCGATGATCTTTCAACTGCCTCTCTAGATAGGCCTTTTGTAAGTGGATCCGACACATTATCTCTTGACATTATGTATTCAATCGTGATAACACCACTAGAGAGTAGTTGTCTAACAATATTGTGTCTCCGTCGAATGTGATGAGATTTTTCGTTATACATAACGCTCCCTGCCCAACCTATTGTCGCTTGACTATCATAATTTATACATATAGGTGTCAAAGGTTTGGGCCAAAATGGAATATCTTCTAAGAAATTTCGGAGCCATATAACTTCTTCACCGGCTTTGTCTAAAGCTATAAACTTAGCCTCGACTGTAGAGCGGTCAATGCATATTTGTTTGGACGATTTCCAAGACATCGTTCTTCCACCGACTATTTAGAATCGGTTGAACGGATGATCTAATTTGCATCACTATATCCCTCTATTATCGCGAGATACTTATTGTAGTGCAAAACATAATTTTATGAGTAAATTTCAAATATCTCAACACTCGTTTCATTGTCATGACAGTTCAATCCGAACTTTCTTATGTCGTAGACTAATACGTCTCGACTTTCTATTGCATATCGGATTATTGACTACACTTAATGTAGCAATAGTATAGTATAACAATAACTGAAATGTTTGGCATCAGTTGTGGCCACAACCTTTTAATATCTAACACATTTCGCAATCACTCTGCTATTTTCAAGCATTTGTATGCTATTTATTCATACTTCTATATGATATGCAAATTATAGCACCTTCATTCATGAAACAAATCCAACTTGCAATGGATTTTGGTCACGTTCATCTGTTGGTTCACCTTATTATAGACCAACATATTAATACATCCGTTCATGAACGATCATATTTATAAAAAACATGCAAAGACACTTTTCATGAAAAGTCGCAACCTTCGAAGTGACTTCCTTTCATAAACGAGCTGAATAATATAAAATTTCAAGAAAAAAATAATCTTTTAATAAAGCAAGTGACCAATTTCTGAATTGGTAGTTTCACTCAACTAGTCTTCACTAAGAGTGAACAAATAATGAGTTTATCGACTACCATATTGATTTTCACTATTTGTGGGAATATAGACATCATATCTAATATTGGCTTTTGTTATGCATAAGCCAAATGCCCCACATTTCAAATGTCATGTGTCTTTTCTATTATTCGTTATCCACATATCATCCACATGACAATATTAATTAGTCAAATTTCGCATGTTATTGTTTGGGTGCTTGTTTTAGTCCGTAAAGTGATTTAACAAGTCGACGCATCTTCTTTCTTTTCCAGGAATCACGGGTTATTCCATATAAATTTCTTCCTTCAAATCTCCATTTAAAAAGATTATCTTTACGTCCATCTGATGGATATTAAGGCCATACACGGTAGCTAACACTATTACCATCCAAATATATGTAATTCTCATTACCGGTGAGTATACGTCAAAATAGTCAAGACCTTCTCGTTGTCTTAATCCTTTGGTAATCAATCTTGCCTTATATTTTTCAATAGTACTATCAGCTTTAATTTTCTGTACTTATGATTACTTATATGAATTCTATCTCACTATTGACTGCCTCTTTCCAATATTGTGCTTCCGAGGAAGACAATATTTCTTTAAATATTTTAGGCTCATTTTCCAATAAGAATGTCAGAAAATCCAGTCCAAAGGAAGCAGTTATCCTTTGACTTTTACTACGTCTTGGATTTTCCTAATTCAACGTACTTTCCTTTGCTTCTTCCCGAGTTCGCTTAGATGTTTCACTAGACGACTCACATTCCATTGTATATGGATAAATATTTTCAAAGACTTCAACATTATTTGATTCAATTACCGTATTAATGTCGGAATTTTCTGATTTATGAACCGGAAAAAAGATATACCTTAATATTTCTTTCATATACAATGAAAATGCAATCAACCATTTTCCGGTACGATCTTTACCCTTTTGGGTTAGGAACTTGAACCAACACCCCCACACTTTAAATATTTTAAGTTGGAATTTTTTCCTTTTCATTTTTCATTTAGAATAGATTGCGTTTTACTATGAGGAATTCGATTAAGTATTCGGTTAGCTGTAAGAATAGCTTCTCCCATAAGTTCTTGAGTAAATTAGAAGTTATCACCAAAGCATTCATCATTTTATTTAATGACCGATTCTTTCGTTCCGCATTTCCATTAGATTGCGATGACTAAGGGATGTCGTTTGATGAATAATATCTTATTCCAAGAAGGAGATTCACATTCACCGCCCCTATTACTTTGTAAAGCCAACCACATGAACTGTTGATGAGTAATAAACGATGAAGTTCTTAATCTTCAAATCGAATAATAAATTGGAGTAAAAATCACTAAGATTTTAATATCCAAAACGAGTATAAAGTCACTTAGACTTTAATTTTTGACAAATGAGCACAATGATTTTAATCTCAACGAACGAGTAAAAAATTACGGAGATTTTGATCTTGAAGCAGGAGTAGAAAATCACGAAGATTTTATTCTCCATAACGGGTGTAGAAAATTACGAGAATTTTAATTCTCTTTCCAAATAGTTTTCCAACAAAACCATTGTAACCCCTAAACATTTCAATAGTTTGAAATATTATTCTTATCAAACTAACATATGTATATCTTTACATATATTATATTCATGATCTCACAGATACTTCAAGCATCAATGTAAGCCTCATGCTTACAACCTTAAACACTTTTTAGTTTTAAATTTTCTTTTATAACAAATACAAAAAGAAAATTATTTACAAATAAGGTACAAAATAGAACAATTTTGTGCACACTTATTAGTAAAGAACTTGTGGCGATACGATTTAAAAAAAAATTGTATCCACGCGTTACGACTTTCCGGACCAGATATGTTTGATCCCTTTAGAAGGTTTTCCCGAATGCTTTAACATTCACACAAATGTGGGTTTTCTATCTGTAGTCCAGTGTTGGATAATCAAAACCACACTAATATTACAATTCTGGTTCAACTTTGGATTAACACTTTGGACCAAGAATCAGCAATTAGATTCTTATATGAACTGTATTATAAAACGCAAGATCCCACATTTGTGCTTTAATGTGTCCATGTATTTTGTGACAAGACTTCTCTCCACCACATGACAAAGTTCCCATAAAATGGCACAAAACTTATTTGGGATACGACTGACTGTTCCAATACACATATAAAATATCATATTTCTGATCTCAACATAATTTTTCAAGTATTCACGTAAGTCTAATTCATGCCTTACTTCCTTGATAATATCATGCATGCTACCAATTTGTTTACCAACAAACAAATTTCATTTGGTAAACGGAATAACAAAATTATCTTTTAACCATATATTAGCACGCAAAGAGAATAAAATTTTAAGATCATTATATAATAAATATCTATCTTAATATTTATAGAAAGTGAATCCATAAATCATAAAGAATAAAAAATTAATTAAAAATGAGTAAAGTAAAGAAATAGAACCCGATTTATCGTCAAACGATTCCGATCACTCCAAGTAATGACCGGAAAATCATGTCATTTGACACATTTGAAGACAAATTTCTATCAGTCAAATGGAGCTCAAGCGTGGATATCTTGTCGCTTTCTTCTTTTTCCAATTTTCTCAAGTTGACATTATCTTCAGTTTCTCAAATTTAACTTTGAGAAGATGCTATGGTAACATCGTTTGGTCCAAACTTCTGTTTATCCTTTTGTTCTCAAGTTCTAATCCTTAACCATAAAGGACAAATGTTCTTCGAAGGAATAAAGATCCAAATGAAAGCCACAAACAAATATGATGAATGCACTGATATGTTCCACTTTGAAATTTCTTAGTTAGTTATCGTATTTATGATTATCTTACTGGTTTAGTCTCCAACAAAAAAAATAAAAACAATAAATTCCTTAAGAATGTTGGTATTACTGTGTTCAAAATCAGAAAAATCAAAGAAGTAAGGAAACGTTAGTTCATAAATAAAATCGTAAAATAATTTCGAGCCCACTGAATTCACAGTGTGTCCTTAAGGAATTTAATCCCCTCACTGTTGTCCAAGGTATACAAATTAATTCCTTCCAGGATAGAACGGAATAACTATTCTGTGATAGCGGCACTTCAAATCACAGAACTTCAGCAAACTCACGGAGCAAATCATACTTGACGCTTATGTTTATTTAGAAAATAATGCAACAAAGTATAAAAGAGGGGAGATGATTTCAGATTTTTCATGTATGAAAAATGAGGCCAAACCTCTAAGTTTATAGACAATGAAAAAGTGAGATGAAGATGTGCAATCCAAAAGGTACCTCATTCTTTTCTTATTCACAACCCTTAATAAAAAAGGCAACAATACACATATATATATACACACACTAGGCATTTATTAATTTGGATTACGTTATTTGATGTCCAACATACTTGCCCATTCAATATTATTTCAGCGTTTATCACCATCTATTAGAAAAGAATGTACTATTTACATGTAAAAGAGGAACATAATATCAAATGCAAAAGGCGAAAGTAGAGCGAGGTCCGTCTTATAGGCTGACGAGTGATGACTTGCTTAAAGAGAATCACCCCACGTTATGATGTAGCTACACTCTTGCGTTTCTTGCTCTTAAGTTGTATATTGATTGTATAAGAATTATTTATATAATCTTAGATCATTTAAAAGGTAATTCTTTATATGTAATTTTAATTTTCTAATATTAATTAATAACTTAAAATAAATCCTAAGTGATATATTATAACACGTTAAATTACGTTAATGGCATAATAAATTTATTGCGTTGTTAGAGCATATAGCTTAAATCCCTTCTTAATAAGGTTTTATCTTGTACACTGAAAATGTAATGTAATATTTATAGTATCAAGTTATTTAAAGATAATTAAATGTAATTATCCATTATAAATGCGATTAGTACGTACAAAATAAAATAAGCAACCTACTATAATCGATTACAATGAATCGACAATATATAAAGATTAGATATTTTTACATATCAATACTACTTTTTGAAACTTATTCTCAATAATGAAGTTCTAACTTTATTACATATTGATATATGATCTCGCCCAAACTCATATCACAAATATAGGTAGTGAGGCGGTTGGTGCAATAATAAAATCCAACGCAAGTCGGGATCGAATTTACAGGGAGTTAAAACTGGGATTAGGTATATATTTAACGTAATTGTATGATATATCCTAAATCACTCTTCCACATTCTTGTTTGTTGTTTCTACTTCTACTTTGAACTATTGATTGCAATTATAAAACTAATAGACAATATTTTTGGTTTTAGTTGTTTTTCAAATGATAAAAGGATCTAGGGTTGCGACTTCCGCCTAGTTGGTTACCTACAAATTTAAAGCTTTAGGGCATGTTTGGTTGATCGGGACACATTATATCAATCACACTCAATTACTCACTCTATACCTCTCAGTAATTTGAGTGACTTTGCCCAATTTGGCTTTCTCAAGTCCAAATGGGTATTTCACAGAGCCAATGAATGCTCTAGTCGGGTCTTACTATTTTTAGGTTCAACCCTTTAATTGGGGCTATCAATTTCTTGAGTTCTCCCTAGTTCCTAGTTAGCCAAGTTTTCCTAAACTTAGTCTCTCTTTCTCAAGTAGAGACTAGGTCAAATAAGCATGAATCAATGTTTGCAACCATTAATTCTAGAATTTAAGCAAAAATAAGGCTAAATAACATATACCCAATCTTAAACAAGTCCTAAATCAATAACCCATTAAGTACTCATATGTCACGACCCAAACCGATGGGCCGCAACAGGCACCTGGTACTTTATTCAATCGTGTACCAACGTAACGTATCTTTCGTATCATACTCTTATAGGTAAATGAGATGGAAACGTTATCGTGAGATAAGTAGAATAAAACATGAGGAAATGCTCAACTTGATATACCGACTTATACATATGACATACGGGCCTATAAGGCCGTCATGATCCTTTATATACTCAAAATATAGGCTGACAAGAACATACAAGTATCCATATACATAACAACCTCTAAGAGTACATAATATCATAAAGGCCGGGACAGAGCAACTCCGGAGCAAATGGAGCGCACCAACATCTTCCGCTGAGCTGATAGCCTACTTGGAGGACTCTCAACCTGTCTATCGAGACCTGCGGGCATGAAACACAATGTCCCCAGGCAAAAGGGACGTCAGTACAAATAATGTACCGAGTATGTAAGAAATAAAAATCGGTAAATAATAGACATGAGAGAAACACGGAGTAAAAGACTCGACATGTAAGTTTGCATAACTCTGTAAATCATGAACACTTATAGTGTCATGCATATGCGTATGAATGTCATATCCTGCATAGGTACATTTGTTCATAACATCATCAAGCCTTTGAGGGTATCCCATCATATCATCTCGGCCACTGTGGGCAAAATCATCAATATATACCAGCTGATTAGGTGGTGGTGCGTATATAACGCCGTATCCTTTTCCCATATCTCATATATAAATATATACATATATACGTGTATATAATGCCATCTGGTCATGGATCAATGTACATGAATGCAATGCATGAGAGTTACGTCAATAAAATCTCTTGGAATGTCATAAGACAATTATGCCTTTGAGTAATATCATGAAGTAAACATTTTTTCAACTTACGTAGTTTTCTGAGATCCATGAACAAACAATAGAATAATAAGACATATGGGAATTCAAGAACATAGGCACTTCTAACACTTCTATGAATAGTCATTTATGGAAGTTGTGCATTTGCTCGTTTCGTTTGTGTCGTATAGATCATGCCAAAAGAAAGAAGGGATAGCCTAACATACCTAAGATGATTCTCTTAACAATCCCTCTAACACACGTCAATTGAGAAAACACGTAACGGCGGATTGAAGTAGAGGAAAATCCGTATGATATTCTTGAGAAAGATTGCACCATACTTACTTAGAATCGCAAAATCCCGTTACTAGTACGCAGTGCAATTTTCTTTGAATTTTTTGTTGAAGGAAAATCACATCAACCTATCTTACTTTGTAAAAGAGTCATATGAATTCTTGTTTTGATACTTTTATTCGTAACTCACTTACAAGATATATGAAAGTCCCTAACCTTTAAGATTTGTGGGCTCACTTTTGGGGATTATTTATCCAAAACTCCCCAAATCATGCCACCAAACTATAAAGACCAAGAGTTATTGCATCTTAAGTTCTTTGCTGCCACGTAGGGGTAGGGACTTTATTAAAGTTATTCACAAATTTAAATTAATTTGTTAACTTCTCACTCAATCAATAATTAATAAATTATTAATATAATTAAGAATTATATCAAATTACTTAAAATACTACTTACTTTTAACATACTTTATACACCGTATTATCATGGTCATGTGGTACCTTGATGACACTAGTACATAAATATCAGGTATTTTAGCTCGGGCCGTATTTTATCCCTAAATTTCAAACTTCGACGAAATTCATTTTCTTCGATTCGCTTATCCTCTCACCTTCACAAATTAACTCATCACTTGTTTGAAATAGCATAATACTTATAATCCCAAAATAAATCTCATTCCCGAACTTACGTCAATTAACTTACGATGAAACTTCAATGTACGAAAATATGGGATGTAATATCTCATTTTCGATCTTATATCCACGTACGAAAGCATGGGGTGTAACATCATTCCCCCCTATGGAACATTTGTCCTAGAATATTTGACTGATGCACTTATCATTTTCATAACTTATGTCTTTCGAATACTTTAGTACTCTCCTTGACATCTAGACAATTGTTCTGTGAATAATTCCAAAGGCCAGGGTATTCATCCCTTTAGGCCTCTTTCTCACACCACGAATCGTGGTCGGATCCTTCTAATCTCGAAAATGTTTCTACCTTCTATCATGTAGCATGTATGACTTTTTCCTTGTATGTGCGCCTATGCGACTCTTCCCTTCAGCTTTTAGCCAATCTTTAGGCCTCACTTTGGGAACATATACATAACTTGACAAGATGTCCCTCTGGGCATCTATAGGTGTACTGGAGTTCTTCGGTCGGTACTTTGTCGAACTTACTAATATTGCTATATCTCATTTTGTACTTTGTAAATTCTATCAATCCATTATTGATTTACCTCAATGTTGATCTACAATCTACAACTGATATCTTGAAACATCTTACGTAAAACATTTCCACTAGGGCTTACGTTGCATCAAGGAATATTCAAAGTGATTTTCCTGATCCACTTAGCGGCGATATTATACTTCAATAAACGTACTTTATAGCATCCCAATGTGACTCACTTACGTGGGTATTTTAATCCCGTATAATTCATGAATCCCTTCTTTTTTTTCTTCAAATCATTATTCAATCGAAGGTCCAAACATCATCCTTTATCTATCACAATTACACCTTTATTCTACTATCAGGGCAACATTCCATCTCTTCTAAATGCTACTTATGATGAGTAACTCCTTTGAGTTCATACAGAGCTTTCTATAACTTAGAGAAACTATCAGCTCTCTTGTTTTCATGGGCTTAATCCTAAGGACTTACCCATTCTCGTCACTTTCTCACTCACCCTTTCTTATCCTTACTCCTATCTTCCTAAAACCTTGTCGCTTTACCATACTTTAGCTTGCGACCTACCATATCTATTTATACTACTCGCAACCTTCCTTCAACTTTCTTGGACCATGGATTTCCTTGTGTTATTCTGGATCATCAAGAGAGACATCACATCATCTCTAACTCTTCTCCACTATCTTAAATAGACTTCTCAGTACTTAGAAACCACAGTCTAGAAGGTATGCCGCTGACGACGCCGCTATCATTCCTAGATACTGAATCCCCGCGCTTCTAGCCTTTTATCCGAAGTGTGGACTATTCACAACCTTCTGCATTTGTGTACCTCGTATATTGTTCACATTTACCTTACTTACCTTAAAATCTTGCATCGTATCTTCTATCTCTTTCATGACCTCCCTTCCACATAGGTATAAATCACGTCCACAACTTGAAGCTCTATTATAATACTTGCACCTCTGCTGCATACAAAATCCGGGGGGAGCTTCATATAGACTTCTTATAAGGCTGGTATTCTTCTAACTGGCTTTATCGCATATCCATTACAGAATATGGCTACTATACTATCTCTCTTGTACCTCTGATATCTAAGAGAAATCTTGCAATGTTCTCAATCACAAGGTCTATAATTTTCTGGGTATAATAATTAGATTCCTGATTTACTTTGTTGATGTAACTCTTTAGTTTCTTCCTCCTTATGATCACCCTTTATGTAAGCTTAATCTATCTCCCGATATGTAGCTCATGGTATTAGTTATTACTTTAGCCGTTCGTGGACGCTATGGAATATCCATGATACAATCTTTTAACAATTTAATCAATCGTCTATGACTGGACTCAATTCCTTCTTTTAACTTATGACAGAATCTTCTACGGCTATATGATTGTCAATATATATGCTGCATGGATAATTCTCCGAAACCTTAAGTGCATTCATAACGTAACTAACTCTGGATCATTGATCGAATAATTCCTTCCATTCTATCTCAACTTTCTTTAAGCATATGCAATTACTTTTCCTGGTCTTTATTCTCCCTTATTGCGTGCATACTTAGCTTATCTTAGTTCCCACGCATGACAGAGTTTTCGTTCAATTCATATGATCTCGAATATTACTTTTGATTTTACTTCCCGTTCATTAGCTAAAGTAGATGCCACTTTCTTATGGAGTGCATACAATGTTGTAGTGAGACTATTTTTGCATGACTATTTCTTCTTCAAGTTACTATGTTTAGGTTGAAGCCTTCTTCCCTATTTCCTCAACTAACCTTTCCTTATAGTACTTAGGGAGGACCCTCTGACTCTTGTAAAGCTACGAGCTTATTACATCGCATACTCGACGGAATTTTTGATGTCCTTTCTCTCCTATAATTTATCCGTAGTTACTTTCCTCCATGCCATTATGCTTGTTAGGTTGCTTCTGAACTAATATTTTGACTGTCTTCCCAGTAATATTCTTTTTTATTTCCATAACACTCATATGGTATCTTTAACTACCGCAACTTCCATCTGAATATTTCTCAAGGTTATGATGTCATATCTGCAAGACTGAATTCCCCGTGTTGGGGTTCATTTTGTTTGTCTTGCACGATCTATTGATTTTTCTGTATCCTCTTGTCTAGCCATAACTAGGGTCTTCCTCAATCAACTACTAACTACTCGTTGGTCCATTCTCATTTCTATATTCCGCGTAATCTCTCTTGGGTTATTTCTTTGTCTTAACTTACCTCTCACACTAGTTCCTTATGTCTCAATAACATCTCGGACAAGAACCCTTACTTCCTTTCCTTTACGTAGTATTTGCATAATGTTATGGAATCGTAGCATATCAGTAGGATTTGAGTAAGTGCAATCTTATCCCTTTCTCATTTTTTATCGCATTCTTCCTTTACCATTCCATAGTTACTAAAACCACTTAATTTTTGACTTAATGCCACATCACTCCATATTCCCCCCTTTAGGGGAGTACTCAGATTTAGTACGACAATCTACCTATAGATGTCTTACCTCTTCATTTTTGGTGTCTTTTCACATCATCGATGACCCTTACTCGCCTTGCGGTAATCCTTCTGTACCAAGGATAACAAAATTCCTTACTCACAAGGGTGACACTTAGTGTAGCTGGCACACTTAGTCCATTAAGCTTAACTTTGCTCACATTGATTGCTTTAGGGAAGCGTCTTCCTGAATGATCTTTAAGGATTATTTTTCTGTCGTCCATTATGTTACATCCCGTACTTTAACATTAGGATTCGTCGAAGTAATAACATATGAGTTGGAATGGATTAAGGTTATACATGAAGATATGGATGTAAGACCCTATAAGCTTGAAGAATTTTGGAACTACTATATATTGGCTTGATATGTATTTTCTTTGAAGTAAACCATTTTCGGTAAAAGTTGATAGATACAATTTTATATTGTTGTGATAAGTTTTAAATTATATACCTGACATGTGGTGAGTTTATAAATGAGGTTTTATTTATCTTTAGACACAGATACCTATTAGACTTTGATTAATTAGAAGAAAGGCATGAGCACTAAGAGCAGTGTAGTGAGGTAAACGTGGTGCAAGCTCTGGACTTTTGTCACGGTGTAATCTTTCTCAAGGGAATCAACCCAGGTTGTTAAGTCTAAGATCTTCCTTCATTTTGCATGATCTCGTAATCACACATGTTTGATAACGAGACATAAAGAAAGAAGAGAGTCTATATATACAGTATTACATTATATTCATTACCATCGGGCTATAATCGATGGGCAGGACCCTATTGGGAAACCTCTGATCAGATGGTAAGTTATATACCGAGCATGCTATGGCCGAGCGCCTATGAGCGAGCCCAGTTGGTCGAGATACAAAGCCTAGTATGGCCGAGCGCCTATGAGCGATCCTACTAAGGCATAACATATATATATATATATATATATATATATATATATACCGAGCCTTATAAGGCCGGACAACTATTTTACTTACTATATTGAGAGAGTTGAGTCAGTATCAACAGGTAATCATATATTCAGATTATCTTTAACGTCCAGCTACTTTCAGTTATTATATTATTAGTTCAGTTTTAGCTTTCAGTACATTATTTCGTACTGACGTCCCTTTTCTGGGGGCGCTGCATTTCATGCATGCAGGTTTAGATAGACAGGCGGGTAGACATCCTCATTAAGTTTTCCCGAGTTCAGCTTGATCATTAAGCCCCATAACCTTCAGAGTTGCCGGGTGTAGAGATTTATGTACTTCTTGTGTAATATGTATATATGTTACGAGTACGTCGGGGCTCTAATCCGATCACAATATATCCATCAGTAGAGGCTTGTAGACATATCCTGTTAGTTAGTGTAGCATGTTGGGCTTGTAGGCCTTGTATGTATATTTGGTTGGTTTGTCAGCTGTAGGAATTATGACGGCCTTGTCGGCCCAGCTTTATATTGATATTTAGTCAGTATTCACAGTTTTCCTGCAATGTGGCCCATGGCCAAAGAATGATATCATATGTTCAAAGTCCCTTAGTCGCAAGTTGGTACGTAATGATAAGTGAGGCACCAGGTGCCGGTCTCGCCCCCAGGTTCGGGGCGTGACACATTATATTATCGCCGGAATGCAATCTCTGAAATTCTCATGATGCTGACATTATCAAATCACTCAGTCCCTAATTCATGTTTAGTTTATCTAGTTCACCAGCCCATACTGATTTCTATTACTCTAGGGTCTAACTTTTCCTTCTGGTAATCGCGTTAAAATCACGAACTTATTTCTCAAAATGAGGATATGACTTTATGACCTATGTTCTTTTGTTGCCTCAAGACCTGTCACCTCTCGTGTTTTTCTTCCCTTGTCTAAATACTCTATAATACTGTCCTTTTTTTTATCTACCGTTGTCATCCATGTACCACATTTTACTCATAATGCTTCATTAACTCTCTTCTTATTTTCCTGCTAACATTTCTATCTATCACTTTATTCCTAAAGCTCAAACAAGATATTCTTTTGCTTTTTTCTCCCCTTGATCCATCTACTGGATCTTCGGGTTGCCTAACATTCTTTATCTACTAGGGACGGGAACCACACTAAGGTAATATTTATCCCTTTAAAGCTTCTGGTGCCTATCTTTGTAGTACTCATATCTAGCTGTACTATTTTAGAGTGCACCATTTGGGTGTCTCACAAGGAGATCTAGTAGCACATTTTCAATATCCTTCGGAAATGTCAACTAATGCAAATAAACCATCCACCATTTTGGGTCACTCTAACCCTAGCCGGATCCTGATATTCGTCCTTGTCTTATACTACTTCTGTTAGTTTCCATAGGGAATAATTAAGATGGGTGTGACCAATTATACATACCTCTGTTACTGTTGAAGGTAAATCAAGATGCTTATATCTCTCTTCCTGCATTGTAGAAAATGTTCATGTTTACTAACTGGGTACCTCGCACCCTTCTTCACCTTGCTTCTTTTACTTGCTGAAACTTGTGTCTACCTTCCGATTCTCTTATTCCTTTTCACCGTAAGAGTGGATAGACATTCTTTCCATAGCGATCCTTATCAAAAAGCTTGCACATATTAGTACACACATGATTTGGTGAATATCTCATATTTATCCATCATAAGCATGATGCAAAATCAAGTTCCTCTGACTCAACTCTTCCACAGTCGCATTCAATCCCTTACCAACCGTCTTTCCAGGTGTAGGCATCGTCGTATTACAAATAAGATAGAGTTTAGGAAATTGAGTTCTTACAACTGGGCTCTACCACACGATCTAAAGTAAGAAGAAAGAGTGACAGTCCTAAATGCCCTGTAGCCTTATGCTTATAAGTGTGGTGCACAACACACCCATAAACAAGACTCTACTAGACACGGCTTATAGACTCCCTAGGACAGAATTGCTTTTATACCACTTCTGTCACGACCCAAACCAATGGGTCATGACGGGCACTCGGTACCTTACTTAACCGTGTACCAACGTAACGTATCTTTTCGTATCATACTCTTATAGGTAAATGAGATGGAAAGGTTGTCGTGAGATAAGTAGAATAAAATATGAGAAAATGCTCAACTTGATATACCGACTTATACATATGACGTACAGGCCTATAAGGCTGGCATGATCCTTTATATACTCAAAACATAGGTCGTCAAGGCCATACAAGTATCCGTATACATGCCATCTGCCTATAAGACTCCAAGAGTACATAATATCATAAAGGTCGGTACAGGGCCCCGCCATACTAATCAATACACGTCCTAGTCATAATAACCAAATAAGCAACTCCGAAGCAAATGGAGCGCACCAACATCTTCCGCTGAACTGATAGCCCATTTGGAGGAATCTCAACCGATCTATCAAGACTTGCGGGCATGAAAAACAACATCCCCAGGAAAAAGGGACGTCAGTATAAATAATGTACCGAATATGTAAGGAATGAAAATCAATATAATAGACATGAGAGAAATATGGAGTAAAAGACTCAAGCCTCTATAGTGTCATGCATATACGTATGATTGTCATGTCGTGCATAGGTACATGTGTTCATAACATCATCAAGCCTCTGAGGGAAATCCCATCATATCATCTCGTCCGCTGTGGGAAAAATCATCAAAGTATACCAGCTGATCAGGTGGTGGTGCGCATATAATGCCGTAACATTTTTCCATATCCCATATACATATATATAGATATATACACATATATAACGCCATCTGATCATGGGTCAATGTACATGAATATAATGCATGAGAAGTACATCAATAAAATCTCTTGGACTGTCATAAGACCATTATGCCGTTGAGTAATATCATAAAGTAAACCTTTTTTCAACTTACGTATTTTTCTGAGACCCATGAAGAGACAATAGAATGATAATACATATGGGAATTCAAGAACATAGGCACCTCTAATACTTCTATGAGTAGAGTCATTTATGGAAGTTGTGTATTTGCTCATTTCGTTTGTGTCGTATAGATCATGCCAAAAGAAAGAAGGGACAGCCTTAACATACCTGAGTCGATTCTCTTGACAATCCATGTAACACATGTCAATTGCGACAACTCATAATGGTGGATCGAAGTAGGGGAAAATTTGTATGATATTCTTGAGAAAGATTGCACTGTACTTACTTAGAATCACAAAATCCCGTTGGTATTACGCAGTGCAAATTCATACGAAATTTTTGCTAAAGGAAAATCATGTCAACCTATCTTACTTTGTAAAAGAGTCATATGAATTCTTGTTATGAGACTTTCATCCGTAACTCACTTACAAGAAATATGAAAGTCCCTAACCTTTATGATTTTTGGGCCCCACTTTTGGGGATTATTTATCCAAAATTCCCCAAATCATGCCACCAACCTATAAAGACCAAGAGTCATTGCATCTTAAGTTCCTTGCTACCACGTGGGGGTAGGGACTTTATTAAACTTATCCACAAATTTAAATTAATTTGTTAACTTTCCACTCAATCAATGATTATCCACATAATTATGAATTATCTCAAATTACTTAAAATACTACTCACTTTTAACACATTTTATACACCATACTATCATGGTCATGTGGTACCTTGTATGACACTAGTTCACAAATACCGAGTATTTTAGCTCGGGCCGTATATTATCCCAAAATGTTAAACTTTGACGAAATTCATTTTCTTGGATTAGCTTACCCTCTCACCTTCATGGATTTACTTATCACTTGTTTGAAATAGCGTAATACTTATAATCCCAAAATAAATCTATTTCCCAAACTTACGTCGATTAACTTACGATGAAACTTCAACGTACGAAAATGTAGGATATAACATCTCATTTCGGAGCTTATATCAATTTAATTATGGTGTACTTCCACGTACGAAAACATGAGGTGTAACACCATACTAGGGTTGGGTCACAACCTTAGCTAAGGGTTTAGCTACTCATGGAAAATGAAGAAATAAAAGAAGAGATTAAGATAGAATGCATAATAATTAATTATGGAAAGAAATTCTAATATTTAGAAGCTAAAATAGTACCATATTACTCAAAACAGTAAAGAAAACGGCTCAGGTGCTCTACATTGATCTTACTTAACCTAAAAATGACAAAACGTTCTATTTATACTAAGCTGAAAATATCTAACAAAAATGCCCCTGCGGAGGTTGTGAGGCCACATAATTCTGAGTACGGTCCGCACCCTGAGCTTGACTAGTCAACTGGGCCTTCTGCGGTCGCATAAAAGTGGTATGCGACCGCACTTCATCTATTTGTGCGAACCGCACATTTCTGAGTGCGACCACACACTTGACTTGGGCTGGGACTTGGACCTTCTTCTGCGGACCACACATTTGTGAGTGCGGCCGCACTTAGGCTTCTGCGGCCGCAAAATGATTATGCGGTCCACACAGCTTCAATCAAGGCTCTCTGATTCTGGTCGTTTGCGAGCCGCATAATAGTGGGTGCGACCGCACTTGGCATCCTACGAACGCACAATGATGGTGTGATCTGCATATCTTTAGCTTGCCCAAAATTCCAACTCTCTGAATCTCTCTTCTGCGGCTGCACCAAAATTATGTGGTATCTGAAGCTAATTCTTACAGAGCTTCTTCATTGTTTGCGGCCGCACTGTAAGCATTTTTGCCATGTTTTGGTCCTTGTCCAATTTTTGACTCCTTTTCGAGTTGATTTTCACTTCTTTGGATCATTTCCCCAACATTCCTGCAAGAAAGCTCATTTCATTAGTTCTCGGGAATATCTTTAAGCATTTTTGACCTAAAACGCGAAGAAAAGAGAACAAATAAGCGGCCAAAATCCCTACTTATCAACTCCCCCAAACTTAAGCTTTTGCTTGTCCTCAAGCAATTAAGGCAATTCCCACCTCCACTAGAAAAGAGATATTTCAGCTGGCCTAGGTTGAGTTGAACACATTTCAATGGGCCGCGACAGACACCCGGTGCCTTACTCAACTGAGTACCAATGTAACATATATTTCTTATTACATCAATGTGGGTAAATGGGCCAGAAGGTTTGTATGAGGTAATAAGAATAAAACAAGAGGGAACACTCGACCTAAAATGACCCAACCTGATATACTGACTTATACATATGAAATACGGGCCTATAAGGCGAAAATAATTACTCGTATACTGAACATAGGCCGACAAGACATATGTCTACAAGCCTCTAAGAGTACATATCTAAATTAATACATGTCTAAATCATACTGACCAAATAAGCAACTCTGGAGCAAATGGAGCGCACCAACATCTTCTGCTGAGCTGATAGCCTACTTGGAGACTCTCAACCTGTCTATCGGGACCTGGGGGCATGAAATGCAGAGTCCCCAGGAAAAAGGGATGTCAGTACAAATAATTTACCGAGTATGTAAGGAATGAAAATCCGTAAACAATAGACATAAGAGAAACATGGAGTAAAAGACTCAATATGTATATCTGAATAGCTCTGTGAATCATTTAATATTATAATGTCATGCATATGAATATAAATGTCATACCATGCATGGGTATATGTGTTCATAACATCATCAAGCCTCTGAGGGCATCCCATCATATCATCTCGGCCACTATGGGCAAATCATCAATGTATACCAGCTGATCAGGTGGTGGTAACCTTTTCCCATATCCCATATATATATATATATATATATATATATATATAACGTCGTCTGGTCATGGGTCAATGTACATGAATGCAATGCATGAAAAGTACGTCAATAAAATCTCTTGGAATGTCATAAGGACAATATGCCTTTGAGTAATATCATGAAATAAACTTTATCAACTTATGTATTATCTGAGACCCATGAACAGACGATAGAATCATAAAACATATGGGAATTCAAGAACATAGGCACCTCTAATACTTCTATGAGTAGAGTCATTTATGAAAGTTGTGCACTTACTCGTTTCGTTTGTATCGTATCGATCATGCCAAAAGTAAAGAAGGGATAGCCTTAACATACCTGAGTTGATTCTTGACAATCCCTCTAACACACGTCAACTGCGACGAAACACATAACAGCGATCGAAGTAGGGAAATTCGCATGATATTCTTGAGAAAGATTATACCGTGCTCCCTTAGAATTTGTAATTCATGATGCATCTTGTAGGAGTTCATAAGAATTCCTTCTGAAAATTTCATCCGTTACTTAGAAATCATTATTATTTATCTCACTTTGTGAATTGTTGAGCTCCATTCTTTACTTAGCAAGACTTAGCATTACCCTTATAATAAGGTAGGAAGATTCGTTACTTATTGAATCTCTTATATCCTATTTGTGATTTAGAGTTGAGGGCGAGACCCTCGTGATCTCTTGGGATTTGATATGTTTGAACCGGGCTGAGTACCGTAGTGGAAATTATACCAGGATGGGATCCTTGTGATTTGTTCATGTGCTTTAATTCTTTCCTTGTTATATTGTTTTGTAGGTTAGCATTGATAGAGATTTGTGCCTGTCGGGCTTGTTTGATAGTTTCTTTTGTGTGTTTCTCTTTTCGTATTCAGTCATTTTCATCTATGCTTCTTGAGTTTTAGCTCGCGGGGTATGTGCCCGGTGGTGTTAGTTGTCGCTTGGTGATTCGGGTGTCAAAGTATGAGGTTCTCGTATTTCTTTCATTATTATCAATGTGATGGAGGTTTGAAATAGAGTTCGTTATGAGGCTAATTGCCGGTGCTGGATTGATTTCGGGTAGCTATTATGATCAGAAGTGTTATTAAGGTCCTATATGTGGGGTGTTATGCTGTGTGGTCGCACCTTGTGGGTGTAGGCATGAGTTGATGTAGCTGGTTGAGACTGATACCGGATATGGATTTATAATCGGGTCTTTTGGAAATGAAGACAAGGTGAGAATTTGGTGTCTTAGGCTTATCGGTGTTGGTAGAAAGGCTAAATCGCAGTTGATAGGGTGTCGTCAGTCTTATGTAGATTAGGGTGACGTGGGATCACCCGCAGGTGTATTTTGGAAGTGTGCATTCAATGATTTGAAGACTTCAAGGCGAATTTTGGCACGTTCGAGGACGTACGTTTGTTTAAGAGGGGGAGAATGTAATGACCCGACATGTCGTTTTGAGAATTTAAGCTTCATTCGGTGGCATAAGGTCTTGAACAGCTTCACACTGTGTATATCTACCTGCGTGCGTGGTTTGATTCAGTTATCGGATGATTCAGAGTCGAATTGGAAGAAGGATTCTAGTTTTGGAAGTTTAAGTGGTGAAATTTGACTTTTTTTGTAAATGGCTCCGGAATAAGTTTTGGATAATGTCAACAGCTTCATATGGTGATTTTGACCTTAGGCGTGTGCCCGGATTTGGATTTGGAGGTATGTAGGGTAATTTGAGGCATTTCGGCAAAAGTTAAAGTTTGGAAAATGGAGAAGTTGACATACAGTTGACTTTTTGGGATATTGGGGGCGGAATGCAATTTCGAAAGTTGGAGCAGCTCTGTGATGTTAATTGGGACTTGTCTGCAAAATTTTAGCGTCATTCTAAGTTGAATTGGTAGGTTTCGGCGTAAGTTTTAGAAGTTGGAAGATTTGGAAGTTCATAGTTCGATTCATGGCGCGTTTTGCATTGTCAGCGTTGTTTGATATGATTTGAGACCCCGAGCGAGTCCGTGTTAGGTTATGAAACTTGTTTGTGTGTTTAAATGGGGTCCCAGAGGCCTCAGATGTGTTTCGGGTGTGCTACGGGTCATTTTCCCTTATTTTTGAACTACTGGTTCTGGTGTCTGATGTTCTTCATCGCGATCGCAGTTCACTTTTCCCGATCGCAATTCGTTTCAGCTGATCGCCTATATTTCCTTCTACGCGTTAGCGTAATAGTCCTCGCCATCGCGTAGCTCTGTACTTTTTCCTCTTCCCGTTCGCCTCTTCTATTCCGTATTCGCATACTAGAAACCAAGCCTTGAGACCTAGTACTCATTACTCTTCGCATTCACATGACCTTATTTGCGATTGCAGAAGCCTGTTTATTCCTTATACGCGATCGCATATGCCCTTTCGCGATCGCGTACCACATTTTGGGCTTGTAACTATTTTCTTAAACGCGATCGCATCAATTTTCTCGCGATTGCGTTGAACAAATACTGGGCAGCGTTCCTTTCCCTTTTTGCACGATCTCAAGTGGTGTTCCAGGATCGAGATTCATTAAAGAATATAAATCTTCAAATCGAGGGTTAGGCCATTTCTACCATATCTTGACTTGTAGAGCTCGGTTTCGGGCGATTCTCTATGGGGTTTTCAAGAAATTTGATTGGGTAAGTGTTCTTCACCTAGAATTAAATATATTCCATGATTTTAGTCTTTGTTTTTATCATTTAAATTGTGTTTTTGGTTGGAAAAATGTTGGTTTTTGAAGAAATTTCCAAAATGAAATTTTCATGATTTGAGGGACGAAATGGCATCGAAAATTGATAATTTTTGTATGGTTGAACTCATATTGGAATGGGTGTTCGAATTTTTGTAAAATTTGTTGGGTTCTTAGGTGCGGGCCCGGGGGTCGACTTTTGGGTCGCTTTGTAGATTTTTGTAAAGATCGAAACTTTATTATCCGGAATAGTTCCTTATAAGTTTTATGTGTGCTTTGAAGTTGTTCTAGTTGGATTTGAGCCATCCAGAGGCCTTTTCACCCGAGAAGTCCATTTTAGAGTACCGGGTTGTCGTCTTTGAGGTAAGTATCTTACCTAACGTTGTATGGGGGAATTACCCCTTAGGATTTGAATCTTCTATGTCGATTGTAGTCCGTGTACGCGAGGTGACGAGTGCGTGTTCAGACTTATTTGTAAAAGGTTGGCCTTTTTGGGTTCTTAGGTCCTTATATTCCCTGTGAATGAAATTGTATATGTTAAGATTCAGTTCCTAACTACTAGTTTCACCTCTACCTGCTTAAATTAGAATTACTTGTTTATAGATTCACTCTATTTCCCATTTGACTCCTAATTGACTTAACTGAAGGTTTTACCTCTTCTACTGTTATGCTATACTTTTCATAAACTGCCTATCTAATTGAAATTAGTATTATCTTATCCTATAATAGTTTAGCCTTGATTGGAGTTACGAGTATCTTTTACTACTTACCCTTATTTGAATTGTTGAATATACTCATAATTGCTCAACCTCATATAGAGTTTAGATAACTTATATCTTAGTCGACTTGTCCTTTACTTGGAATTATTTGACTTGTGTTGGCTTCTTATTAATGGCTGGAATATCGTGGACTCGTTGCTACGTCTTGTTTTTCCCTGGTTAAGTTGTTCTCCTTACACTTAGCATTATTTACCGTGATTACTCCCTGTGAACGATGTTCTACTGTTTCTTTGTGATTTGAAGTTCTTGTATTAATTTATTCGACGTACCTTGTATTATTGTCATTGTTGCTTTGTATTTGATGTGTTGATGTACGAGTTTTCTACCATGCTATAATTTTTGTCTTTGTTTGTTGCGCTACATATTTAAATTGGGACTACAGACGTATTCCGGGAGATCCCCCTGTACTGCATATTTAAACTGGACTGCATACGTATTCTGGGAGATCTCGTATACTGCATATTTAAATTGGGACTACAAACGTATTCTGGGAGATCCCGCTGTAATGCATATTTAAATTGGGACTACAGATGTATTCCGGGAGATCCCCCTGTACTGCATATTTAAATTGGTACTATGGACATATTCCGGGAGATCCTCCTGTACTGCATATTTATTTTGGGACTACGGACGTATTCCGGGAGATCCCCCAGCACTGCATATTTGTTTTGGGACTACTGACGTATTTCGGGAGATCCCCTGTATTGTATGATAAATTTAGAACTACGGGACGGGATCCCGGTAGATTTTATTAAAGAAATTATGTTTGAAAGACATTTATTTGGAAAGTCCAATTAAAGAGCATGTATCTTGAATAAAACTATGTTTGAAGGACCTTTCTTTGGAAAAGTTTATTTGAAAAGCGTTTATATTGAAGAAAACTATATTTGAAGGACATTTTCTTTGGAAAAGTATATTTGAAAAGCATTTATAATGAAGAAAACTATGTTTGACAGAAATTTCTTGGGAAAGTATATTTCAAAAGAATTTTCCATTAAAAGGATTATACCTTAAATCTTTCAATATAAAACTTGCGGGTGAAATTTTACACTCGAAGATTTTGACCAATTTATTGGGGTTGTTGGCTAAAGCCTGATGTGGAGCCTAATGCAGTGCTGAGTTACTACTTGCCCTTACTGTATCATGATTTTCGGACTTGGGCTGCATTCTCGTCCATCCTTCGGTGTATTATTTTGGTGATCCGTTGTTGTTTACTATTTTTCCTTCCTTATTGTAGTTGTTCTGTTGTTAGCCATATTGTGTAGATAATAGATAGAGGTTATGCTTCCTTTATTTTCTGTACTTATGCTTGTTCAGTTTATTTGACCAGTGGGTGTCTTGACTAGTCCTCGTCACTACTTCACTGAGGTTAGTCTTGATACTTACTGGGCACCATTGTGGTGTACTCATACTACACTTCTGCACATTTTTGTGCAGATCCAGGTATTGGTCGTTAGTAGATGTGTGGATCCTTGTTGAGGAGACTCAAGGTAAACCTGATGTTGCAATCGCAGGCTTTAGAGTCACCTTCCTATTCTGTATTTACACCGTTTTTTTACTTACTTCCAAACAAGTGTATTTAGAAGTTGTAGTAAAGTCTGTAGAGCTTATGACTTGTACTACCGGGTTTTGGGAATATGCTCATTGTATAAGAATTCTTTTTCAGAAAATATTAGATTTTATTTATTATTGTTGTTATTCCATGAATGTTAGGCTTACCTAGTCCTTAAGACTAGGTGACATCACGATACCCAACAAAGGGTAAATTTGGGCCGTGACTAGTTGGTATCAGAGCTCCAGGTTCATAGGTGCTACGAGTCTTAAGCGAGTTTAGTAGAGTCTTGCGGATCGGTATGGATACGTCTGTACTTATCTTCGAGAGGCTACCAAACTATTAGAACAATTCCATTTCCTTCATTTCTATCGTGCGAGTTCATTTATCTTGAAGTTTGAAATTTATCATTCCACTATCTCACAGATGGTGAGGACACAACCCGCGGTTCCCGATGATGTTACCCCCGAAACAGATGCCGCTAGGGGCAGAGGCAGAGGTCGACGAGGAGCATGTGTCGCAATTAGGACACCTACCAAAGCAGCTGTTGAGGAGCCGCCAGCAGTTCCAGTTGGGGGGCAGGCACCAGAGGCGCCTGTTGTTACCCGCGGATGTCAGGACTCCCACCGTTCACACTCCAGAGCAGCGAGTTCACGTTGGTCAGGTTCCAGGTGTCATAGTGACACAACATGTGGTTCCAGTTCAGCTCATGGTCAGAGCAACAACATCTAAGGGAGAGCAGCTTAGATTTGCAAGGTTCAAGAGATATAACCCTCCTACATTCAACGATTTGGCTTTAGAGAGTGCATAGGGTTTTCTAGAAGAGTGCCATAGAATCCTTTGCACTTTGGATATTGTTGAGACGAGTGGGGTTGCTTTTACTACGTTCCAGCTTAAGGGAGCGGCTTATCGGTGCTGGCAGGCATATGAGTTGGGTAGGACGGCCGAGTCAGCTTCACTTATGTGGAGTCAGTTTTTAGAGATGTTCTTGAGAGAGTTTGTACCCCAGTCCCTTCGGGATGCATGGCACATGGAGTTTGACAAGTTGGGCCAAGGAACTATGTCAGTATTAGAGTATGCCATCAGATTCACTGATTTGGCCAGGCATGCACCTGCCTTAGTGGCTACAATTAGAGGGCGAGTCCGTAGATTCATTGAAGGGCTCAGACATGATATTCGGTTCAGCATGGCTCGAGAGTTAGAGTCATATGTTTCGTTTCAGCAGGTGGTAGGGATCGCTCGCCGGTTAGAGGGCATTTGGATCGGGAGTGAGAGGACAGACAAGATCAGTTGAGAGAGTCCAGGGAGGCCAGGAGGCCTCGTAGATCAGAGAGATCTGCTGGTCCTTATTTTGGAGGCAGTGTGCGTCACGGTAGAGGTTTTGTGGGTCAGCCAGTTCAGTTTGCATTACCGGCTTCGCATGGAGTTTCAGGTACACATGGGTCTCAAAGTACTCGTATTTCACAGTTTCCACCGCCATGCCAGCAGAGAGATTGTTTTAAGTGTGGAGATACCAATCATAGGGTGAGAGATTGTCCTAGGATTCAGGCAGGTGTGTCACAGCATGGCACTCAGGTGAGTAGATGGCACCCAAGAGGGGGAGACCCGACCCGTTGATGTGTTTCGTATAGTAGGATGGAGTTCGTTGTGCTAGATGTTACCGTACATGTATGTTTTGATTTGTTACAGAGGGGCACCATTTGTATTTCATTATAGCTCTGCTGGTCGGGACGAGTTGCTCATCTGTTGTTTCATTTATGAGTGAGTTTCATGCCTTGCACTCTATTTTTGTGTTTGATCCTGTTGGGAGATTCTATGAGTGGTAGCCCGTGTCTATTGTTTGTTTTTATTGATTATTGAGAATTATGAGACTAGTAGTAAATTCTTATTGTCCAGTACGGTAGGCTTGATGTGATTCCTGATTATAGTGGTTACGAGCTGTTATTTTTATGCTCCACTGGTGTGGGAGCCAGCATGTGTTGTAATTTTGTTAAAGGAAGTGATCTAGTGAAAAGTTCCTATTGGTGAAATATATATCCTATTTGTGATTTAGAGTTGAGGGTGAGACCCTCGTGATCTCTTGTGATTCGATATGTTTGAACCGGGCTGAGTAACCCAGTGGAAATTATACTAGGACGGGATCCTTGTGATTTGTTCATGTGCTTTAATTCTTTCCTTGTTATGTTTTGTAGGTTAGCATTTATAAAGAGTTGTTCATGTCGGGCTTGTTTGATAGTTTCCTTATGTGTTTCTCTTTTCGTATTCAGTCATTTTCGTTCTGTGCTTCTTGAGTTTTAGCTCGCGGGGTGTGTGCCCAGTGGTGTTAGTTGTCGGTTGGTGATTCGTGTGTCAAAGTATGATGTTCTCGTATTTATTTCATTATTACAGTGTGATAGAGGTTTGAAATAGAGTTCTATCAGATATGAGGCTAATTGCCGGTGCTGGCTTGATTTCGAGCAGCTATTATGATCAGAAATGTTATCAAGGGCCTATGTGTGGTGTGTTATGTTGTGTGGTCGTACCTTGTGGGTGTAGGAATGAGTTGATGTATCTGGTTGAGACTGATACTGGATATGGATTTAGAATCGGGTCTTTTGGAAATGAAGAGAAGGTGAGAATTTGGGGTCTGAGGATTATCGGTGTTGGTAGAAAGGATACATCGCAGTTGATATGGTGTCGACAGGATTATGTAGATTAGGGTGACGTGGCAGGTGTATTTTACAAGTGTGCATTCAGTGATTTGAAGACTTCGAGGCAAATTTTGGCACGTTCGAGGACGTACGTTTGTTTAAGAGGGGGGAATGTAACGACCTGACCGGTCGCTTGGAGAATTTAAGCTTCGTTCGGTTGCATAAGGTCTTGAACAGCTTCACACTGTGTATATCGACCTGTGTGCGTGGTGGGATTCAGTTACCGGATGTATATCGACCTGTTAAGCGGTAAGATTTGACCGAAATTTGACTTTTTGTGTAAATGGATCCAAAATAAGTTTTGGATAATGTCAACAAGTTCGTATGGTGATTTTGAGCTTAGGCGTGCGCCCGGATTCGAATTTGGAGGTCTGTAGGGTAATTTGAGGCATTCCGGCGAAAGTTGAAGTTCTAAAAATGGAGAAGTTGACCCACAAGTTGACTTTTTGGGATATCGGGGGCGGAATGCGATTCAGATAGTTGGAGCAGCTCTGTGATGTCAAGGGACTGGTCAGCAAAATTTGGCGTCATTCTGGGTTGAATTGATAGGTTTCGGCGTGAGTTCTAGAAGTTGGAAGATTTTGAAGTTCATAGTTTGATTCATGGCGCGATTTGCATTGTCGGCGTTGTTTGATATGATTTGCGACCCCTAGCGAGTCCGTGTTAGGTTATAAAACTTTTTTGTGTGTTTAGACGGGGTCCTGGGGGCCTCGGATGTGTTCAGAGTGGCCTATGGGTCATTTTTCCCTATTTTTGAACTGCTGGTTCTGGTGTCTGATGTTCTTCATCGCGATCACAATTCTCTTTTTGTGATCACAATTCGTTTATGCCGATCGCCTCAATTTTCTTTTACGCGTTCGCATAATAATCCTCGCAATCGCGTAGCTCTGTACTTTTTCCTCTTCGCGTTCGCCTCTTCTGTTCCGCGTTCGCCTCTTCTGTTCCGCCTTGAGCACTGGTAATCATTAATCTTTGCATTCGCATGACCTTATTTGCGATCGCAGAAGCCTGTCTATTCCTTATACGCGGTCGCATATGCCCTTTCGCGATCGCGTAACGCATTTTGGGCGAGTAACTTTTTTCTTATACGCGATCGCATCACTTCTCTCGCTATCGCGTTGAACAAATACTGGGCCGCCTTCCTTTCCCTTTTTCGCGATCGCAAGTGGTGTTCCGCGATCGAGATTCATTAAACGCCTGAGCGGAATATAAATCTTCAAATCGAGGGTTAGGCCATTTCTACCATATCTTGACTTTTAGAGCTCGGTTTTGGCGATTCTCTGTGGGGTTTTCAAGAAATTTGATTGGGTAAGTGTTCTTCACCTAGAATTAAATATATTCCATGATTTAGTATTTTTGTTTTTATCATTTAAATTGTGTTTTTGGTTGGGGAAAATGTTGGGTTTTCAAGAAATTTTCATGATTTGATGGACGGAATGGCATCGGAAATTGATAGTTTTTGTATGGTTGAACTCTTATTGGAATGGGTGTTCGGATTTTTGTAAAATTTGTCGGGTTCTGAGGTGCGGGCCCAGGGGTCGACTTTTGGATCGCTTTCTAGATTATTGTAAAGATTAAAACCTTATTATCCGGAATAGTTCTTTATAAGTTTTATGTGCGCTTTGAAGTTGTTCTAGTTGGATTTGAGCCGTCCGAAAACCTTTTCACCCGAGAAGTCCATTTTATAGTACCGGGTTGTCGTCTATGAGGTAAGTATCTTACCTAACCTTGTGTGGGAGAATTAACCCTTAGGATTTGAGTCTTTTATGTTGATTGTAGTCCGTGTACGCGAGGTGACGAGTGCGTGTTCGGACTTATTTGTAGAAGGTTGGCCTTTTTGGGTTCTTAGGTCCTTATATTCCCTGTGAATGGAGTTGTATTTCTTAAGATTGAGTTCCTGACTACTAGTTTCACCTCTACCTGCTTAAATTAGAGTTACTTGTTTTTAGATTCACTCTATTTCCCATTTGACTCCTAATTGACTTAACTGAAGGTTTTACCTCTTCTACCGTTACGCTATACATTTCATAAACTGCTTATCTAATTGAAATTAGTATTATCTTAACCTATAATTGTTTAGCCTTGATTGGAGTTACGAGTATCTTTTACTACTTACCCTTATTTGAATTGTTGAATATACTCATAATTTCTCAACCTCATATGGAGTTTAGATAACTTATATCTTAGTCGACTTGTCCTTACTTGGAATTATTTGACTTGTGTTGGCTTCTTATTAATGGCTGGAATATCGTGGACTCGTTGCTACATCTTGTTTTTCCCTGGTTAAGCTGTTCTCTTTACACTTAGCATTCTTTACCGTGATTACTCCCTGTGAACGATGTTCTACTGTTTCTTTGTGATTTGAAGTTTTTGTATTGATTTATTCGAAGTACCTTGCATTATTGTCATTGTTGATTTCTATTTGATGTGGTGATGTACGAGTTTTCTGCCGTGCTATAATTGTTTTCTTTGTTTGTTGCGTTGCATATTTAAACTGGGATTACGGACGTATTCTGAGAGATCCCCCTGTACTGCATATTTAAATTGGGAATACACACGTATTCCGGGAGATCCCCCTGTACTGCATATTTAAATTGGGACTACGGACGTATTCCGGGAGATCCTCATGTACTGCATATTTAAATTGAGACTACAGACGTATTCTGGGAAATCCCCCTATACTGCATATTTAAATTGGGACTACAGATGTATTCCGGGAGATCCTCCTGTACTGCATATTTATTTTGGGACTACAGACGTATTCCGGGAGATCCCCCAGCACTGCATATTTGTTTTGGGACTACTCACGTATTCCGAAGATCCCAGTATTGTATGATAAATTTGGAACTACGGGACGAGATCCCGGTAGATTTTATTAAAGAATCTATGTTTGAAAGACATTTATTTGGAAAGTCCAATTGAAAAGCATTTATCTTGAATAAAACTATGTTTGAAGGACATTTATTTGAAAAAGTGTATTTGAAAAGCGTTTATGTTGAAGAAAACTATGTTTTGAAGGACATTTTCTTTGGAAAAGTAAATTTGAAAAGCATTTATCTTGAAGAAAACTATGTTTGAGATACTTTTATTGGGAAAGTATATTTCAAAAGAATTTTCCATTAAAATGATTATACCTTAAAGCTTTCAATATAAAAACTTGCGGGTGAAAGTTTACACTCGAATATTTTGACCAATTTATTGGGGTTGTTAGCTAAAACCTGATGCGGAGACTATTGCATTGCTGTGTTACTACTTGCCCTTACTGTATTGTGATTTACGGACTTGGGCTGTGTTCCTTTCCATCCTTCGGTGTATTATTTTGGTGATCCGTTGCTGTTTATTATTTTTCCTTCCTTATTGTAGTCGTTCTGTTGTTAGCCATATTGTGTAGATAATAGATAGAGGTTATGCTTCCTTTATTTTCTATACTTATGCTTGTTCAGTTTATTAGACTAGTGGGTGTCTTGATTAGTCCTCATCACTACTTCACTGAGATTAGTCTTGATACTTACTGGGCACCGCTGTGATGTGGTCATACTACACTTCTGCACATTTTTGTGCAGATCCAGGTATTGGTCGTTAGTAGCTGTGCGGATCCTTGCTAAGGAGACTCAAGGTAAACCTGTTGCTGCATTCGCAGGCTTCAGAGTCACCTTCCCATTCTGTATTTACACCGATTTTACTTACTTCCAAACAGTTGTATTTAGAAGTTGTAGTAAAGTCTGTAGAGCTTATGACTTGTACTACCAGGTTTTGGGAATATGCTCATTGTATAAAGAATTCTTTTTCAGAAAATATTAGATTTTATTTATTATTATTGCTATTCCATGAATTGTAGGCTTACCTAGTCCTTAATACTAGGTGGCATCACGACCCAACGGAGGGAAAATTTGGGTCGTGACAATTATCCACATAATTAAGAATTATCTCAAATTACTTAAAATACTACTCACTTTTAACACGATTTATACACCTTACTATCATGTTCATATGGTACCTTGTGTGGCACTAGTCCATAGATACGTGGTATTATAGCTTGGACCGTATTTTACTCCAAAATGTCAAAATTTTGACGAAATTCATTTTCTTTGATTTGTTCCCCCTCCCACCTTCACGGATTTATTTATCACTTGTTTGAAATAGTACAATACTTATAATCTCACAATAATCTCATTCCCGAACTTACGTCGATTAACTTACGACGAAACTTTATCGTACGAAAATGCGGGATGTAACATCTTATTTCCGAGATTTCATCAATTTACTTATGGCGTACTTTCACGTATGAAAATATGGGGTGTAAAATCAATTGGTACCAACAATTATCCACACACTCATGAGTCATTAACAAGCCTATGATTTGAATGTTGAAGCACAAATGGCTCTAATGTGACACTTGAGCATCAAGGGTTGAATTTGTTCATCAAGGAAGCTTGCACATTCATGCGAGGCGTTGTGGGTCCCAAACTCCTCCTCCTATACTCTCTGAAATCTCATCTCACTCACGAATGAAGAATTCAAAACAATGACTCGAGGAAGGCTCGCTCATCACTCTCAAAAAATACCACAAGCCCGGCTCTAAGTACCATATGCTTGCCCCTCATGTAGATCACCACTAATGTAAGCTCGCTCGACTTGAAATCACATAGGGATTTTTTTGCATGTAATAAGTCTTTTGGACTAAGGAGGAAAATATCGGATTGGAATCGGTTCATCTTTCCTTTAGCACTTCATATTCTCTTGTTGACTCATACTTTACCGACTTTTTGAGTCATTTTCTTTTCCCTTAGGGGGATTAGAGAGACTTGGCATCAATCTTTATTTGTCATGCTTATTCACAATTTCCTTCTTTGCTTTCTCCATGCTTTGCACTTTTGCTTTCTTTTGCATCTTTTCAACCCTTTCACATTATTCACTTTTTTTTTGTGTTTTTCTTTGTTCTTCTTTTCTTTTTCTTTTTATTTGCCTTTTCCTCTTATTTATTTATTTTGTCTTTTTGTGCCTTGAAATCATCTTTAAACTCCTCGTTTCTCCCCCAAACTTATGTTTTTTCCATTTGAATCACATGAGTGCTAAAGAAAAGTCGGGTGCCAAGAGAGAGTCACTAAAGAAAACAAAATGGTTAAAGTCTTGTAATGTGGTTATCGAGTAAAAAGGGTTTTAGCTCAAAAGGGTTTAATAAGGATGATATCATTGGCGGGCCATAGAAGGTTTCAAAACGGGCCAAGGAGAGCCTACAATTACTTCTCAAGCCAAGCTAACTTAGAATTTCGCCTAGAAACACATTCAGGCAAGTTCTAGACCATTCGCCCGGTACTTTGACTTGTAACAAAATACCTCACCTCTCACACAACCGGATTTAAGATTGAAAATCGCTAATGGTTCAACTAAATCACCCGATGATTGCCTAAGTCAACACAAGAGTCACAAGGTCACTAACTAGAGCTATTTCTTTACACAAAACTTATTTTTAACCATAAGCGCATAATTAAGTGTGTTGGTACCAAGTGAAACATGCTCGGCCCTTATTTATTCATTAACACTACTTGTTTCTACCTGAACTTCAAAAACTGACTCAATCCCTTAAGAAGGTTGTCACGTCATCCATCGTTGGGAAGAGCCACCACGTTCACACAAGACCCACCTTTGGAAAGAACCGTGACGTTAAGAAAACCAAGGGCTTATTGTTCACTAAAACATGATAAGAAGCTAACAAATCAAAAAAAGCTAATAAAGTAATTAAGGAGCTATATTATTAAGAAAGCAAAACGAAGAAGCTATGAAATAAACTACTGAAGGTAAAGCAAATGAATATATACAAGAGGGATGATTATATACATAATGAGGGAGAAAAATAAAGATAAAATAAAAAGAAAAGAAAAGGAGTATTTAAGTTATTACAGGACCAAAATGTGATCAAATGTCATAAACAGTCATCCAAATCATCCCAAATATCAAAATAGACCACCCTCCAGAAAAAGAACAAGCATTGTCCCTAATGATTAGCAAATCAAACCATAAGATGGTAGAGAGTAAAGAAAGCTCCCTATGTGGTCTCGGGGTGATTGGCAACATCACCACCCTCGATCTCCTCTAAATGTATATCATCATCTCGGAGTTGAGGGATCACAGGGTTGGTGAGCAGCTGAAACATCTCCTCGGCACTGGGGGCAGTGAGATCTGGCTCGTCAGACTGCCCAGTTGATGCCTCTGCTGATGGTGTTACTGAATCAGCTGGTACTGATGGACCTGAATCCATCAGCAAGTCAAAGGGCAAGTCACCGGCTGCTGCTAACTTCTTCACCTCCAGTCTCAAACTCTCCACTGTCTTCTTCGAAGCCTGGGACTTTCTCATCTTCTTCACTTGCTTGGACAACTCCTCAATCGCACCCTCCCCCCTGAGCTACTAGAGTGTACATGATAGTCTTCTGGTTGTCCAGAATATTCTTCAATATTTCCTCCACTGACAGAGGTACATGTGGCACTGCTGGAGTAGAGGACTGCGCTGCAACAGTACTGGATATGTCAGACAGCTTAGAAGTGGCTATCTGCATCCATTTGTTGAGGCTCGCCAAAGTGTGGGAGACTCGCAACGCAGTGAGAGGATAGGTGGATGAGGATGGCACTGGAACTGAACTGGGTGGCCTAGAGGATGAAGGTGGTGGCATGGCGGTTGTCTCGGTGGAAGATCCGGTTGCTGCGGAAGGCATGGGAGTTGTAGATGGCTTAGCAGTAGCCTCTGAACCTACCACTACTGGCTCGTCAGACTGGCTAACTGTGGTAGTGTCCTTCCCCTTGAAATTTGGGTTGTCCACACCCTGCAAGTGATACCAAGAAAAAGGCTTCTTAGATTTTACCTTTGTTTCATATGGCCTTGGCTCCACCTTTGCATCATTGAAGTACACTGTGACGGTGTTCGGAAAGGGGTAGGACTTTTCATTCTTGTGAACCGCCAATATGATTCTAGTTGACATGATGGAACCCACATTGATCGGGTACCCCACTATAATAGAAGCCACTAGAACTGCTCGGGGAAGTTGGAGATTGTTGTCATTCAAGCTCGGATCAACTCTGTTACACACAAAGGTTTGCCACCCTTTAGCTTCGAAATTGAGGGTAGCCTGGAGGATAGAAACTCCTGTTGTGATCCATTGTGGTGATGGTCCTGGGGCAGCCAAAATCTCAGCTAGCCAAGGGCGAGCTGCTTCATCCAAAGCTAACTTCTCCAAGTACCGTACTGCTTCCACCTGTTCAAAACCCACATAAGAATTCAAAACAAAGGCATCAAAATGAACTTTCAGATTCCTCACTTTTGTCACTTTTATTCCCGCCTTGATGTGAGCTATGCTGACGTAGAACTCCCTGACCAAGTGATCATTTGCATCTAAGACCAGATGAGTGAACCACTTCCACCCCTTTCTCTCCTGGAACTGCGAACGACATTTGGATGATGAATATCCAAATCCTTCATCAAGAATTGTCACTCAAGTGTGAGCGACCTTTTTGGCCACAACTCCCAGAATTTGTTAATGTCGTCAAGCTGACGAACCTATCCTCCCACATTTTCCTTTTCTTTGTCCTTTAAAGACCACCCACTTGAGTTTCTCCCCCACTATCGTCATCCGGGATGTCATCATCATCTACATTAATAGGTGCTGGAGGATTAGGTGAAGAGGAGGGCTCGGAACCCTGGCTTCCCGCATCAGAATCAGCGGAGGAACTGTCTATAGGCTCATTGCGCAGTTGATAGCGCACAGTAGGTTGAGGTGGTTGGGACTGGGGTTCAGGTTGGACCTCCGTAGAGTGACCCTCGGAGGCTTCCCTTGATGGTTCATAAGAGATGGATTCTGAAGGCTCCGTGGCCCTCCCTCTACCAGTGGTCAGCTTCTTGGCAATGGGTTTTGATTGTACCCCTAGAGGGTAAGTGCCATTACCCCTGCCTCGAGAGGATTCACCTCTTCCCTTTGATGTATCTCCTTGACCACGGGATCTAACCATTGTCTGTAATACAAGTTACATATGTCAGTTGAATTCAAAGCAAGAAACACAATTGAAGAAAAGTTGCAGACAAGCAGTCATTACAAGACAGTGCAGCCGCAGACTGCCTATTGCGGATTGTTGAATTTTGAAGTGCGGCTGCACAACCTAAAGTATGGACCGCATAAATGTGAGTGCGGCCGCAGATCCTTATGTGCGGACCGCATAATTTTGAGTGCGGCCGTATAAGTCTAAACCTTTAATTACTGATTCTCTGAAGTTTAGAGTGCGGACCGCACACATTTTTATGCGGCCAAACACTTTGTCTGAGGACTGCCCAATTTTGAGTGCGGTCCGTACATTTTAAACACTTCAAATACCCTATTTTCCACCTATGCGGACCGCACAAAAATGTGTGCGGCCGCACAATTAGAATGGTGTCGGCACTGACTTAGTGTTCTTGCAAAATTTTCACACATTAAGCATGGTGTGCACAAATCAGCAAGATTAGTGGTTTACCTAGTCCCTAATGAGCATGTATGAAACTACCCACATGATTTTGAAGCAAAAATTAAGCACATTAGACATTTTTAGGCTTAAAACTAACTAAACTAATCAAAGAAAACAAAAACAAAAATTGAGAAAAATGAACAAAAATCTACATGAATTGAACATACTAGTAGTGAGTGATGAAGGTAAGGCTCTAGCTTGTTGAATTGAGTGTAATTGTTTGAACAAATTCAGGGTTGCACATTGTTTTATAGGGCTTGGGAGTTCAGAGAGCGTAAACTGTGAATAGTGGTCAAAAGCCCTATTTATACCCTAGCGAAGTCGGTCAAGGTTTCACCTGAGTGCGGCCGCATAATTTTGAGTGTGGTCGGCACTCCTTACCTGGGTTGAACATAGCTTTGCGGTCCGCACAAAAATGAGTGCGGCCACATAACCTTGTGCGTTCTGCATACTTTTGTGTGCGGCCGCATATTGGCCTTTTTTCTGCAAAACCAACTTCATAGAGTTGGTGATTTTTGGGCACCCAGTTGTGCGGCCGCACAAGGAATTGTGCTTGTGTGGCCGCAGACCCTTCAATGCGGTCCGCATAACCTATCTAAAAAGAAGAAAAATAAATAAAGAAAATGAAAGAAACATGGGTTGCCTCCCAAGAAGAGCTTGATTTAACGTCGCGGCACGATGCAAGTTACCATCAATCACTTGAAATGAAGCAATGCCACAACGTGCCATCATAACCCTTGCCAAGATAATGTTTCACCCGGTGACCATTGACTCTAAACACTTCATCATTTTTGTTCTTCAAGTCTAATGCACCAAAGGGTGTCACATGCACAACTTCAAATGGGCCACTCCACTTGGATTTCAACTTTCTTGGAAACATGCGCAACCTAGAATTGAACAACAACACAAGATCACCTTCTTTGAATTATTTATTCCATATATATTTGTCATGGAGGTACTTTATCTTGTCCTTATACAAGGATGAACTTGAATATGCGTGGAACCGAAACTCATCAAGCTCATTCAATTGTCCCACCCTTAGGTTGGCGACGACATCCCAATCAAGATTAAGCTTCTTCAATGCCCACATAGCCTTGTGCTCAAGTTCCACCGGTAGGTGACAAGATTTCCGAACACTAGCCGATACGGAGATATACCAATTGGTGTTTTGTAAGTTGTCATATAAGACCAAATAGCATCATCAAGTTTCTTCGACCAATCCGTCCGGTTGGCATTCACGATCTTTGACAACATGCTCTTGATCTCCCGGTTGGAGACTTCAACCTGTCCACTTTCCTGAGGATGATAGGGGTCGACACTTAGTGAGTGGCACCATACTTTGAGAGTAAAGTATCAAAAAGCTTTGTTGCAAAAGTGTGATCCCCTATCACTAATAATGGCTCTTGGTGTACCAAACCTTGTGAAGATGTTCTTTTTCAAAAATGCTACCACACTCCGAGCTTCATTATTTGGCAAAGCCACGGCTTCAACCCACTTTGACACATAATCCACAACTACCAATATATAAGTGTTTCCATAAGAGCTCACGAACGGACCCATGAAATCAATGCCCCACATATCAAAAATGTCAATCTCCAAGATGGTGGTGAGGGGCATCTCATTTTTATTGGAAATCCCATCGGCCCTTTGACATTCATCACAACCCTTGATGAGATCGCTAGCGTCCTTGTAAAGAGTAGGTCAATAGAATCTGCAACTTAACACCTTTGTAGTGTTCCTTTCTCCACCATGGTGATCACCATATGACGAAGAGTGGAAAGCCTCAAGAATTCTAATTTGTTCTTCCTCCGGTACACATCGTCGGATCATACCATCGGTACAAATCTGGAAGAGATAAGGCTCATCCCAATAATAGTCAAGACAATCTTGTTTGAGCTTCTTCCTTTGGTTTGAAGAGAACTCATTCGGTACAATGCCACTCACCAGATAATTGGCTAAGTCAGAGAACCATGGCATCCCGGTCATAGAAATGGATAGGAGTTGCTCGTCGGGAAATGAATCATTTATCTCAAGGCCATTATATGGCTTTCCCTCCTCCTCTAAGAGAGACAAGTGGTCTGCCACTTGGTTTTCACTCCCCTTATGGTCTTGAATATCTAGATCAAACTCTTGTAAAAGAAGTACCCACCGCATCAGTCTTGCTTTAGAATCTTTTTTGCTCATCAAATATCGAAGCGCCACAAAGTGGATGTGAACAATCACCTTTGTACCCATCAGGTACGAGCAAAACCTCTCTATAGCAAAGACAATAGCAAGGAGATAATTTTCAGTCACTGTGTAGTTGACTTGGGCCTCATTCATGGTCTTACTAGCATAGTATACCAGATAGAAGATCTAGTTAATACGTTTCCCCAATACCTCTCCAACCTCCACATCGCTTGCATCACACATGAGCTCAAAAGGTAAGCTCCAATTCGGTGCGGTGATAATAGGAGTAATAGTCTTATACTTGAGCAATTAGAATGCCTTCATACAATCTTCATCGAAATGGAACTTGGCATTCTTCTTCAAAAGTTTACACAAGGGGTTTACCACCTTAGAAAAATCCTTGATGAATCGACGATAGAACCCTGCATGACCTAGAAAGCTCATCACTCCCTTCACGGATGTAGGGGGAGGGAGTTTGGAGATCACTTCAACTTTGGCCTTATCAACCTCAATACCATGCTTTGAAATCTTTTGACCAAGGACAATGCCTTCCTCGACCATGAAGTGACATTTCTACCAATTCAAAACCAAGTTAGTTTCCTCACATTTTGCCAATACCATATCCAAGTTGTCCAAGCACTCTTCAAAGGAATTCCCCACCACGGAAAAATCATCCATGAAAACCTCAAGAAAATCCTCCACCATATCGGTGAAGATAGCCATCATACACCGTTGAAAATCGTTGGTGCATTGCATAACCCGAATGGCATCCGCGAGAATGCGTAAGTGCCATAGGGACAAGTGAAAGTGGTCTTCTTTTGGTCATTAGGAGCAATAAGAATATGATTGTAGCTGGAGTATCCATCAAGGAAGCAATAAAAAGCACGTCCGGCCAACCTGTCAAATATTTGATCAAGAAATGGAAGCGGAAAATGATCTTTCCGAATGACTTTGTTGAGCTTCCTATAGTCAATGCACACTCTCCACCCAGTGACAGTTCTTGTGGGGATCAAGATCTAAGGACAATTTACGGGGTTCATAAGAATATGACCCTATTCCTTGAAAAGCATTGACACATTCCCAAAAGCCTTCCTTCTCATCATCATCATGATTGAGCAATACAACTTCCAAGGTATCCTCAACTTTCATCACAACACTAGCATCATCAACAATTACTTCGGTCACTAAATCCACGAATGAACAAAGTATGAAGCTATTTGGTTGCCTCATCGATTTTCACACATGGAAAACCACTTTTTCATCACCCACCGGAAGGTGAGCTCACCGGCTTCCACATCAACTAGAGCCTTCCCCGTAGCAAGTAAAGGTCTAGCCAAGATAATAGGCACCTCATAGTCAACCTCACAATCAAGGATCACAAAGTCCTCTTGAAGGATGAACTTGTCAACCCGAACTAACACATCATCAATAATCCCCAATGACCTCTTCATAGTCCGATCCGCCATTTGCAGCCTCATAGATGTGGGTCTTGGTTTCCCAATTTCCAAAGTTTTTAACACAAAGTAGGGCATCAAGTTAATATTTTCCCCCAAATCACATAAATCTTTGGCAAAGTCGGTGCTCCCAATAGTGCAAGGGATTGTGAAGGCGTCGGGGATCTTCCAATTTCGAAGCCATTGAGTGCACAATAGCACTCACTTGATGTGTCATTTTGATCATTTCACAATTCATTGATATCTTCTTTGTTACCAAATCCTTCATGAACTTTTCATATCCCGACATTTGTTCTAAAGCTTCAACCAATGACACATTAATGGACAAACTCTTTATCATATCAATAAACTTCATGAACTGGTTCTCACTATTTTTCTTTGCGAATCTTTGAGGGTATGGAGGAGGAGGCCTTAGCAATAGTGCTTTGGCCTTTTGCACTACCGGTTCCGGTATGTCAATCACGTGTTCCCTAGATGGGGTCAATTCTTCTTGTGTCTCCTCCACACTTTCATCAATGTCAATTCTCACCTCTTCATTAGCTTGGCATGTCATCTTCTTGAACCAACACATCATCATTCACAACTCTTCTTTGGTTTGAGGCACTTGCCATCCTACCTTTTCCACTCTGTGTGGTTACGGCCATTACATGTCCCGTATTGTTCCCGCCCTTCCGGTTCACCATCGTATCACTAGGTAGTGCCCCCTTAGGACGAGTGTTTACAGCTTGAGAAATTTGGCCAAGTTGAACCTCCAAATTGCGGATAGAAGTGTTGTGGGAGGCTAATTGAGCAGAAGAGTCGACATTTTTCTCCATCATTTTCTTGAACATATTTTCAATCCGTCCCATTTCATTATTGGAAGAACTAAAACCTTGTGATGGATATGGAGGCGAGTTGCTTGGTTGTTGATACATCGGGGGCCTTTGAAAGCCCGACCCCTAATTCCCTTGGTTATTATTGTTCCAACCCCCTTGGTTATTTCCACCCCAATTGCTTTGATTGTTTCCACCCCAATTCTCTTGATGATTTCTTCCCCAATTGCCTTAGTTACCTTGATTACTCCAATTGCCTTGATTATTGTTATTTCCCAAATTACCTTGATTGTTATTACCACCATTCCAATTGCCTTGGTTTCTTTGGTTGTTCCAATATCCTTGATTTCCTTGTGATCTCCATTGTTGTTGATTTTTTCCTTGAGCATTATTTCTTTGACCTTGATAATTGTTGATATATTGCACTCATTCTTCTTGCTCATTATATGAATAACCTTGGTCATACCCACTATCATCTTGCTAAAAATTTTCTGGACGGTTTTGTACTTGTTGACCTCTTTGTCGTCTCTTGATCATCATCATATTCACACCTTCCATATCATTTGCTTGTTTCGACCGTTGAACTTGTTGAAGCTGAGCTATGGATAATTGGTTCATTGTGGTTGTTAACTCGACAATACCTTGCCCATGATCATGTAGCTCCTTATGTAGGTGAATGACATTTGGGTCACCTTGATAAACATTGGCCATACTTTTCCACGCCGATGAAGTATCTGCCATCTCATCCAAAATTTCACAAGCTTTGGCATAAGGCGTGTTCATGAAGTTTCCGCCGGCGAGTTGATTTACCACACATTGACTTTGTTGTGTTGATCCCCCTGTAGAGGTTTGTTGGATCATGGCCTCGGTCATATCATTATTTGGGAACTCTTTAACCATGACACGATATCTTTCCCAGATCTCATGCAATGGCTCATTTGGCTCTTGCTTAAACGCTATAATTTCGTCCCGTAGTGTAGCCATGTGCCCCAGAGAGAAGAATGTGGAAATGAAATTTTCGGCCAACTCATCCCAAGTATGGAGGGAATGATTGGGTAATATCTCTAACCAGTCTAGTGCCTTTCCCCGTAGAGAAAAGGGAAATAGCCTCAAACGTAGTGCATCCTCGGAAACATTTGTTTGCTTGCTCCCCCAACAAGTATTGTCTAACCCCTTGAGATGCTTGTAAGCATTTTGGCTTGGATCCCTGATGAATAAAATATGTTGCTCAAGTAGTGTAAGCATCACGTTGGTGATTTGGAAGTTGCACGCCCTAATACGGTGCGGGACTATAGCACTAGCATAACCCTCGTTCGGCAACACCCGGTGCGCTACCGCTCTTGGTGGAGGTGGGGGAGGGATGGGAAAATTATCATGAGGCGGTAGGCCTCGCCTGTTTACTTGAGGTTCGAGGTGAACCTCATCTTCTTGATTATCGTGCACTTCCTCCCCCAATGAAAATTTCCCGATGGGCTCATTATTGAGAGTCATTCTCGTAAGCAATTCCAAAACAAAATTAGTGACTCGGAAGGAAAGAAAGACAAATCATACAAAAACCTAGACATATACCTAATCCGTTTAACTACCCAGCAACGGCGCCAAAAATTGATCTCGCCCAAACTCACACCACAAATATAGGTAGTGAGGCGGTCGATGCAATAATAAAATCCAAAGCAAGTCGGAATCGAATCCACAAGGAGTTAGAATTGGGATTAGGTATATATTTAGCGTAATTGTATGATATGTCCTAAATTACTTTTCCATATTCTTGTTTGTTGTTTCTACTTCTACTTTGAACTATTTATTGCAATTATAAAACTAATAGACAATATATTTTGTTTTGGTTGTTTTTCAAATGATAAAAGGATCTAGGGTTGCGACTTCTGCCTAGTTAGTTATCTAACAAATTTAAAGCTTTAGGGCATGTTTGGTTGATCGGGATACATTATAACATCACACTCAATTACTCACTCTATACCTCTCGGTAATTTGAGTAAGTTTGCCCAATTTGACTTTCTCAAGACCAAATGGGTATTTCACAAAGCAAGTGATAAATGCTCTAGTCATGTCTTACTATTTCTAGGTTCAACCCTTTAATTGTGGCTATCGATTTTTTGAGTTCACTCCGATTCCGTGTTAGCCAAGTTTTCCTAGACTTAGTCTCTCTTTCTCAAGTAGAGACTAGGTCAAATAGGCATAAATCAATGTTTGCAACCATTAATCCTTACTATTTCACAAAGCAAGTGATAAATGCTCTAGTCAGGTCTTACTATTTCTAGGTTCAACCATTTAATTGTGGCTATCAATTTCTTGAGTTCACTCCAATACCGTGGTAGCCAAGTTTTCCTAGACTTAGTCTCTCTTTCTCAAGTAGAGACTAGGTTAAATAGGCATGAATCAATGTTTGCAACCATTAATTCTAGAATTTAAGCAAGAACAAGGCTAAATAACATATACCCAATCTTAAACAAGACCTAAATCAATAACTCATTAAGTACCCATACTAGGGTTGCGTCACAACCCTAGCTAAAGGTTTAGCTACTCATGGAAAATGAGAAATAAAAGAAGAGATTAAGATAGAATACATAATAATTAATTTTGGAAAGAAAATCAAATGTTTAGAAGCTAATCTAGTACAATATTACTCAAAACAGTAAAGAAAATGGCTCAAGTGGTCCACACTGATCTAACTTAACCTAAAAATGACAAAATTTTTTATTTATACTAAGCTGAATATATCTAACAAAAATGCCCCTACGGAAGTTGTGCGGCTGCATAATTCTGTGTGCGGTCCGCACTCTAAGCTTGACTAGTCAACTGGGCCTTCAGCAATCGCATAAAAGTAGGATGCGGCCGCACTTCATCTATTTGTGTGGAACGCACATTTCTGAGTGCGGCCGCACACTTGACTTGAGCTGGGACTTGGACCTTCTGCGGACCGCACATTTGTGTGTGCGGAGGAACTTAGGCTTCTGCAGCTGCACAATAATAGTGCGGTCCGCACAGCTTCAATCAAGGCTCTCTGATGCTGGTCGTTTGCGGGCTGCATAATAGTGAGTGCGACCGCACTTGGTATCTTGCGGCCTCACAATAATGGTACGGTATGCATATCTTTAGCTTGCCCAAAATTCCAACTCTTTGAATCTTTTTTCTACGGCCGCACCAAAATTATGCGGTCCACATACTCTGAAGCTAATTGTGACAAGGCTTCCTCATTGTTTGCGGCCGCACACAGTATTAAGCGGTCTGCACTGTAAGCATTTTTTCCTTGTTTGGTCCTTGTCCACTTTTAGACTCATTTTTGAGTTGATTTTCACTTCTTCGGCTTGTTTCCCAACATTCCTACAAGAAAGCTCATTTCATTAGTTCTCGGGAATACCTTTAAGCATTTTTGAGCTAAAACGCAAGTAAAAGAGAGCAAATAAGCGGTCAAAATCCCTACTTATCAATATATAATTTACCAATTATATACACAATAATATCTGAAAATCTAATCTTTCTCATCCAACCTAGAAGTTTAAGCTATGTGGTCCGGTAGTACCAACTACGTATAAAGTGTAGGCTCATATTCCCTGCCCCTCAACATTAAGGTTTTCTTCTATGAGCATAGACATCCAATTAAGCGAATAATGATAGTTCAAATGAAAATTATTTGAACAACACTGACAATCTGTTTGTTTGTTAACAAAGGTTTTTGGCTGATTACATAGATAGACCCCTAAACTTGTCTTTTTTAAACTCACCCCATGACCTATTGAGCACTCAATCTCTATTTAGATTGTGCCAATTAGACACGACAAACTGGAACAGTTGGAAAAACATGAGGCGTGTAACTCACGCTCGGGTGATGTGGTAACAAGCCAATGAAAATTGAAAATGTGGCTTTTTTTAACTTTTGAGCATTAAAATAGAAAAACAATATACTCCCCACGTACATCTTCTTCTTCCATAGAAAATTATCTCCATTAATTTGTGGCTTTCTTCTGTTAGTTTACAGTAGTTTTTTCTCTCTCTTTGTTGGTCTTCTTCCCCACACGAACTTCTTTTCTTTTTTAAGACCTTCTTTTGTTAGACCAGATCGGGGGCCATCCTCGCCAATCTCATTCCTATGTTATGGCCAAGTTCTGTAGATAATAACTATCACCACCATCCTGAATCATAATAGCTATCACTAATAATCATCGCTATTTACTACTCTAAACTATCATCATCAACCAAATCTACCACCAACCATCGCTTTTAATCCACATTCACAAGCACTACCATTAGCCATCACCACCAGCAACTATCATATTTTAAAAAGCTATATATTTTAGTGATGGAATATTTGATTAATTAGTATTTTATTTGAATTTTATGTTTATTAATTTTTAAATAAACATAAATTTTATACATTCAGATTTTAAAAATCAAACAGTCTTAATCATTTAGTATTCAGATCTTAATACACATCTTAATATTCAGATGTGTATTCAGATTCAAATGTCTTACTCTTAATACACATGTTGATATTCAGACGTGTATTTAGATTCAGTCATCTTAATCTTAAAAAAAACAAATGAGCCCTTAAGCAAATTTAAAGTGCGTTTGGTTTTTATCAATGTGAAGAAAAAGACCATTTTAGCTCTCTTTTTTAATGTACACGCGCTCAAAATAGGTGAGATTCACCTTTTGTGCCATGTCAGCTTCTTGTGTCTAATTGGCACAATCTAAATAGAGATTGAGTGCTCAATAGGTCATGGGTGAGTTTAAGTGCCTAGGGAAAAAAAGACAAGTTTAGGGGCCTGTCTATCTATTAAGCCTTTTCACTTTAACAATTTTAGAGTTAGAATGTAATTGATTTTGTGATACTCTATTGACAATTATTAAAAAGTTTTGAAGCTTTGAATTTGAAAATCGAATTCTGTGAAATTATTAGGATGTGCTTAGATTGGGTGTTATTGCAGATGATTAGGAAAGTCCTTTAAAGTTTATATCTCAATTTTAAGAGAATTTGGTGAAGATTCGAAGTGATTTTGGTTGGAATTTCAGATTAAAACTCAAAGAAGAAGACATAAACAAATTGTATGTTTTGTATGTCGGCTGTTGAAACGGCATACAAAATATATACAACTAACATAATTATATATAATTGTATGTAAATTGCATTTTTGACCGGATTCTGTACAAAAAATTATATTTTAATTGTAGATAAACTGTAGACGTATTGTAGATTTGGTCGTGTTTGTATATATTTTATAATAAACTTTAGTTACTTTCTGTAAACAAGAAAACATAGATAAATCGGGTATATACGTTTAAAATCGTGTATATCTATCTATCTATCTATCTATCTATCTATCTATCTATCTATCTATCTATCTTATAAAAGCACGAATGTTCTATGTTAAATATTGAACGACGAAAATATCCCCAAAATATTAACTGACTTTTATGCCCTTTAAAAGTTAATTTACTTTTTGAATGAAGTAACTTAATGTTGGATATAATTTTAATATCGAAAATATTTAGGAATTTGAATTCAACTCATTTAATATAAATTTGATGAAATAGAATTCTTTTTGAACTTTAATTTGGTCGTTCTGCGCCAACATGCACATGCTATGATGATCATATAACAACTATTATCGTGTCCAAGTCAAAATCTAACGTGAGAAGCTATTACATGCACTTTTAAGCTTACATGAGTAAAAACTTGATTGAATTACGACGGAAACTTGGATTTCCTTTTCTTCTTCTATTTGAACTAGATAATAACCAACAAACCACTAGTATCTTCATTTATTAAGTTTGATACTCCTATATAATACCAGTTTTAACCTCAGGGAGAGAAATAACCCGCTGAAATATATATATGCTTATTATGTGGGGCGATGCAGTTATGAGTTATTCTGCCTTTATTGTGCATTCTTAGAGTTGGTTTGTGATACGAATTTTTTAATTATTTTTATTATAGTAAATTGCAACTAGGCAACTCAATGAGAAGGGTTCAAAACTCTACAGCGAGAAATCAATATGTACAAAATACAGACAATGAAGAAACAAGGCCTAGAAATCAACCTGGACTAAATTGGTTACTCAAGGTTTTATCAAAAGAGCGGGAAAGTGAAGGTAAATTTTATGTGCATAGTTTCTATGTTTCTAAAGAATTAAGAAATTTTGATTGTAACTAATGTTAATTTGTTACTATATATGTTGTGTCTACGTATATTTGGTTGGCGTTAATATGGTTACATTAGTATGAATTGTACTTAACATAATTAGAAGATAAAAACTCTTTGTTTGGAATTGATTAATAATTTGATATCAAACTTTTGACGCTTTTTTTGTGTGTACTCGAGAAAAGACATTCGATTGCTCTCTATGTACCTCTAATATCCTCTTTGTTTCGTTTCCCCAATTTTTGTATAACATCTATCTTACCTTACAATTGTGCTATATTTTTTATAGTTTGTCTTTATGTGTTAGATTCCTAACTTCGAGTTTTTGTTTCAAGGCATAATTCTAACCACTGCAATTTTAAGTTTGTTATCTAGCTCACGAGCTTCAGAAGATCTCATGGTATGGAATTGAAAATACATTTTTTTCTTGTCTTTGATCTAAAATATAGCAAGAGGCAAAGCTGACAGGCAGAGATTTACAATGCTTGAAAACTTTGAGGGAAAATAAACCTTTATGTGGTCTTTTGAATGTATACACCTTATGTAAAAGATGTAGAAGTTTATGAGATTGATCAGCTAATATGGTATATCGGTATTCGGGTGTCTATGATTTATTATGAGTTATTAGTTTATTATTATCAACAGTAATTGTGTGCATACTCTAAATATGAGACTGACAAATTGTACCATGTATGAACTATTGAGGGAAATTTCAAAAGTATTCATTTTAAATTATATTAGCTTGACTTTGGGTAGAGATTATAAAAATAACTTGGACATTGAACAAATTTAAACAGATAAATTTCATAATGCAAGATAAATAAAATTCAAGCATCATATAGCAAACTTAGCTAGATTAATTATCTCTATTGGTTCAGATAAAATTCAATCATTTTTTGAAATCAAGTAGTATATGTTAATGTAACAATATTGATTTTCAGCACTTAAGAAATTGTTATAATTTTGTCCAGTCAATTGCTTTACTGTGACTCTTTCTTCTTGTATATAATTTACTTAAAATTTAATTTAATGTTCTTTTATTATATATGTAATTGATTGAAAATTCACGTGCAACGCACGTATATAAAAATTAATATATGAAAAAGTCCCTAAAAATTGGATGCTTTAAAACAATCAATGGTACGCTCTAGTTTTTCGACACTCCATCTCCGAGTATTGTTGTATATTTTCCAATTTTGGCTATTTCTTTATGCTATATATCATTATCTTGATGATTTGAAAAAAGAAATAATTGAAGGCTCTCATACATTCATTCGGTTGGTGAGATAGAGATAACAATCATGTGATAAAATGGGAAATTATATTATTTTATCCTGCGTTTGTTATAGGTATTAATTAATCATGTGAGTCATGTTGCACTAAAATGATAGGATTAATTATCTAATATCAAAGGTGGGATAGATTCTATGGGATATTTTATCGCATCGATTATCTTTGACTATCTCATCCTAGTAACCAAACGACCCACAAGAGAATAAGATTATAAAGCTAGCCCATGAAAGAATTATTCGCATGCATGCACGTGTGGTTGACTTTCGACTTGCATATGTTGTACAAATTTGAAACTATGGACAATTTTTTCACGAATTCAATTATCCAGATTGTACCACTTACAAAGCAAAACACTTTTTGATCGTGCCACTTATTGAATCAAAGAAGACATATCACTACTAGAAATTCGGTAATTACTGATCAAAATTGATCTATCAAGAAAACGATCAAAGTTGATCGGAAACAGGGAGAAAAATATTTTACATTTATTTTAAATAAAATACCTTGGTCAACAAGTTGACCGAGCTGGTCAGACTTGCTTAGTCAAAGAAATTTTCACATTACCGACCAACTTTGGTCGGTAATGTGGACCCCGTTTTTAAAATTTTAATAGTTATATTATTATTTAAAATATTTTATAAAATATAAAAAAATTATTTAAAATTACCGACCAAAGTTAGTCTGTTAATACAGGGGAAGCATTTACCGACAAAATTTGGTCGGTATATTTTAATTTCTGGAAAGTTGGTCGGTTATTAGGTCAAAATTGGTCAAAATTAAAAATCACTTTTATATTTACTATCTAAATAATATAAATGTAACTCGTTAACATTTTTGTAATACAAATAATGAATACACTAACATATACTATATAACATGCTATATATATGTAGTTAAAGTAGCACAACGAAGTGTGTGTGTACACACACTAACATATACTATAACAAGCTATATATATATATATATATATATATATATATATATATAAACACGAAGTGCTAAGAACACATGGTCGGGTTCTTTTATGGATTAATAGACATGTAAATTGATTCATCTACTTATAACTTACTTAGATGCATCGTTGAATATTAAAAACAAAACGTTTGACCTATATCTATTAATAGTTGTGATGACCCAAAGGGTCATCTTATAAATTAAGACTTCATTCCAGGCTCATTAGCCTTAAAAACATTAATTTTTAACTCGATTTACGTGCGCAGTCTGGGCGTGAAACCGGAAAGCTTTTATGTGAAAATATTAGAAATAGTAATTTTTGAAATTTAAAATTTGGTGTAGTTGACTTTGTTCAATATTTTGAGTAAACGGACCCAGATCTGTGTTTCGATGATTCCGGGAGGTCCGCAGTAAAATATGGGACTTGGGCGTATGCCCAGAATTGAATTCTGAGGTCCCTAGCCTTAGAAATCAATATTTAAAGAAAATTGTTTTGCTGGATTTTCATTGAAATAAAGAAATGAATTAATGTTTGAAATCGATGGTATCGGGCCCGTATTTTGGTTCCGGAGCTCGATACAGGTTTGTTATGATATTTAAGTCCTATCTGTGAAATTTGGTAAGAATCGGAATTTATTTGACCTGATTCGGACGTCTGGTTTAGAAATAGTGAAAGTTAAGTGTTATTGAGAAAATAATAATGAGTTTTGAGGTTAAATTCATAGTTTTAGATGTTATTTTCATGATTTGATCGCACGAGCAAGTCAGTATGATATTTTTAGACTTGCGTGCATGTTTGGTTTAGAGCCCCGAGGGCTCGAGTGAGTTTTTTGATAGGCTACAGGATGTTTTGAACATGTTAAAGTCTGCTATTTTTTCTGTTTTGGTGCACAGTCAAGTTGTTCTTCGCGTTCGCGTTGCTCCACTCGCGAACGCGTAGAGTAAAATATACTGAGGGTCATTTTGTTCTTCGCAAACACGAAATCCTGGATGCGAACGCGAAGCAATGGGGGTACCTGTAACGACCCGACCGGTCGTTTTGAGAAATTAAGCTCCATTCTGTGGAATGAGGTCTTGAACGGCTTCACTTTGTGTATATCAACCTGCGTGCATGGTTGGATTCAGTTATCGAATAATCCGTGGTCGAGTTGGAAGGAAAATTTCTATTTTTGGAAGCTTAAGTGATGGAAGTTGATCGGAGGTTTGACTTTTGCGTAAACGGCCTCAGAATGAGTTTTGGGTGATGCCAACAGCTTCGTATGATGATTTTGGACTTAGGCGCTCGTCCGAAATTGGTTTTGGAGGTCCGTAGAGTAATTTGAGGCAATTCGGCGAAAATTAGAATTTTGGCGATTTCGGCCGATAAGTAAAAATTTGATATCGGGCTCGGAATGAGATTCTGAAAGTGGCTGTAGGTTCGTAGTGTCATTTGTGACATGTGTGTCCAATTTCAGGTCATTCGGACTAGTTTTGATGTGTTTCGTCATCGGTTGTGGATTTTGGAAATTTTATAGTTCATAGGCTTGAATCCATGCATAATTAGCGATTTTGATGTTTTGTGAAGTGGTTTGAAGGCTCGACTAAGTTCGTATGGAGTTATAGGATAAGTTGGTATGTCTGGTCGAGGTTCCGGGGGCCTCGGGTGTGTTTCGGGTGGTTAACGGATTTGTTTTGGGAATTTAGAGTGCTGACTCGCTGGTTTTTGGAGTTCTGGTGTTTTTCCGCACCTGCGGATGGGTAGCCGCAAGTGCGAGATCGCGGCGCGGAAGGGAAGACGCATATGCGGAATTTGGGGAGCCAGTCCTGAGGCGCAGGTGCGAGGTTTTGGTCGCACCTGCGGGCGTGACCTTAAGCGCAGGTGCGAAGATGTGGGAGTTATTGATTTCCGTAGGTGTGACTGGTTGGACCGCAGATGCAGAATGTGCAGGTGCGAGAAATGTCTGCAGGTGCGAGGATTCCTGGGCAGAAAAGGGTATCGAATCGAGGGTTGTTCATTTTCACTCCATTTTTTATTTTGAGCTCGGGAGAAGGCGATTCTTTGGCGGATTTTCAGAGGAATCTTGTGGGTAACAATTTCTTACTCGAATTTGATTTTATTTCATTAACCTATTGTGGTTTTCCTCATTCTATCAAGGAAATTGAGAGTAAAAGTTTGGAAATAGGAGAAAAAGTTTCCCAATTAAAAATCCAAGATTTGAGTGAGATTTTGACGTCGGTTTTTGATGATTTTTGTTCGAGTGTTCTCATAATAGAGCGTGTGTTCATAATTTGTAAATTTTACCGATTCCGAGACGTGGGCTCGGGGTACTTTTTGGGAAATCTTCCTAATTTCGCGTCTTAGCTTCGAATTGATTAGTTAAACTAGTTACTTGTAGTATTGTTTACACGATGCTATTGATTTGACTAGATTTGGGCCTTTGGGAGTCGGATACCCATGGCAAGAACATGATTTCAAGTTTGATTTGAGCGGTTGAGGTAAGTATCTTGCCTAACCTTGTGTGGGGAAATTTCCCCTTAGGATTTGAGTCTTCTATGTTGATTGTAGTAAGTGTACGCGAGGTGACGAGTGCATGCTCGGAATTGTTTTCGGAAAGTTGACCCTTTAGGAATCTTAGGTCCTTATATTCGCCGAGTATGAATGTCCTTAGCATGATTGAATTTCCAAATTTCTAGTGTCATCTTTATTTGATTAAATGTGGAAGTTCTTACTTTTGGATTTACTCCTAATTGACTTATCTGAAGATTTTATTTCCTTTACTGTCATGCTATGTCTTCTTAACTGCTTATCTCAAATTTGCAATTATCTTCATCTCAACCTATAATTGTTTTGGGTCTTAAATGAAGTTATGATTATTCTCTGCTGCTTGTCCTTTAGTGGAAATTGTTGAATATTCTTGTAACTGCTCAACCTTAAAAGAAGTTTAGATATTCTATACCTTCATGAATTTCCCTTATATGGGGTTATCGGATTTGGGTTGATTTCTTGTTGTTCACCCGTGTAATTAGGTGCGGCTGTTACATGCTATTTTCCTTCCTTGTTGAGTGATTCGTAATATGCCTAGCTCTCCTTATTATATTTGTTTCTCGTGAACTGGTTTTTCCTATCTTGTGGTCGAAGGTTCTTGAGTTGATGTATTAATTGTATCTTGAATTGTTTCCATTGTTGTTGTTGTACTTGTTGTGGTGATGCACGAGGTTTCTGTCGTGCGGTCGTTGATATGGGGATTTGCACGAGGTTTCTATCGTGCCGTGTTTACTACTGATATTGCACATGTGGCATGATAAGGCGGGATATGAGATTGAGGGTTGCGCATGTGGCGTGACAAGGTGGGAACATGTCTATGCACGTGTGGAGAAACAAGGGGGCATATACTTTACTATTGCACACGTGGCGAGACATGGTGGGCTATGTCAGGGATTGTTTGTGATACTTGTGTTGGTCTGGGGGCATTCCTTGTTGTTGATATTGTGTACTGGAACACTTACCGTGTGAGTTTATTTATGTGGAAACTTATGAGATGTAAATATACGTGTTTCCCTTTTGCTTTCCTTATGTCTATTGGTTGTTGAAATCATGTTAGGACACCTGCACAAGCATACACGTAGTTAAGTACTACTACTGCTAATGGATTCAGGACTCCTTATTGTTTTCAAGTATAGATACTCTTGTTGTGCTTACCATATGGGTGGGAATGACCCAATTGGCACGTGAGTCGTCCGTGCAGTTAGTACTTGAATGAGGGCGCAAGATGCCAAGTGTTAGGGTTCGAATATTGGGACCCGTAGATGGTAATTTGTCCGAGGTTCGGAACCCCGTGGAGATGACTATGAATTTGATGTAGAAGTGGTTGAAGTTGTTGAGTTATTCCATGTACGTGTTGCATAGTTATATGCCGGATTTGTTTGTGTTCTATTCAGTCTTTGTGTTACTTAATGGTCTTTCCGCTGATATTTATTGTTTTCCTTCTATACGAATTCATTGTCTCGTTAGCTATTTTGTGTAGCCTTTATGTGTATATCATCATTTCCTTGATTCCTATATTGATACTTGTTCAGTTTTATTAGACCAGTGGGTGTCTTGACTAGTCTTCGTCGCTACTTCACCGAGGTTAGTCTTGATACTTACTGGGCACCGATGTGGTGTACTCATACTACTCTTCTGCGCATTTTTGTGCAGATTCCAGGTTTTCGCATAGCCGGCCGATTGATTGTTAGTAGCGCGGTTGCTGTTGTGGAGACTCAAGGTAAAAACCGCTTCTACATTCGCGGTTTTAGAGTCACCATCTTATATTTTTGTTTGCACTGTTGTACTTATTTCTGAATAGTGGTATTTTTAGGAGTTTTAGTGTAAATTCTTTAAAGCTTATGACTTGTACTTCTGGGTCTTGGGAATATACAATGTGTAAGGAATTATTTATTTCTGAAAAGTATTAGATTCTATTTATTATTGTTGTTATTCCTGAATATTAGGCTTACCTAGCCCTTAAGACTAGGTGCCATCACGATATCCAATGGAGGGAGATTTGGGTCGTGACAAGTTGGTATCAGAGCTCTAGGTTCATAGGTGCTACGAGTCATAAGCGAGTTTAGTAGAGTCTTGCAGATCGGTACGAAGACGTCTGTACTTATCTTCGAGAGGCTACGGGACTATTAGGATAACTTCACTTCTTTCTGCCCTATCATGCGAGTTCATTGATCTTGAAGTTTGAAATTTATCATTCTATTCTCTCACAGATGGTGAGGACGCGAGCTGCAGATCTTGAGGATGTTACCCTCGGAGCAGATGCCGCCAGGGGCAGAGGTCGACGAGGGGCACGTGCTGCAGCTAGAGCACCTTCCAGAGCAGCCGTTGAGGAGCCGCCAACAGTTCCTGTTGGGGGACCAGAGGTGTCTGTTGTTACACCTGGACTTCAGGAGACCTTGGCACAGTTCTGGGACGTGATTGGTACCTTAACTCAGGCGGGATAGATTCCGGGTGCACCAGCTACTTCATAGGGCGGGGGAGGGGCTCAGACTCATGTCGTCCACACTCCGGAGCAGCGATATCAGGTTGGTCAGGTTCCAGTTGTCATGGCAGCACAACCTGGGATCCCAGTTCCGCCCGTGGTTAGGGCAGAAGCATCTGAGGAGGAACAACTTAGACTCGAGAGGTACAAGAAGTACCACCCTCCTACCTTCAGTGGATTGGCGACAGATGATGCCCAGGGTTTCCTGGAGGAGTGTCACCGCATTTTTCGTACTATGGGTATCGTGGAGACAAGCGGGGTTGCTTTCGTTACGTTCCACCTCAGGGGAGCGGCTTATCCGTGGTGGCGGGCATATAGGCTTGGTAGCCCGGCCGAGTCAGCTTCACTTACATGGGGTCAGTTTTCAGAGATGTTATTGAGTGAGTTTGTACCTCAGTCCCTCCATGCATGGCGCGTGGAGTTTGAGCGGCTATGCCAGGGCACTATGTCAGTATCAGAGTATGCTGTCAGGTTCAGTGATTTGGCCAGGCATGCACCTACTTTGGTTGCTACAGTTAGAGAGCGTGTTCGCAGATTCATTGAGGGCCTCAGGCATGATATTTGGTTTAGCATGGCTCAGGAGTTAGAGTCGGATGTTTCATTTCAGCAGGTGGTAGGGATTGCTCGTAGAATTTAGGGCATGCTGGATCGTGAGAGAGACGACAGGCGGTACTATGATAGAGATGTCAGACGAGGTCAGGAGAGAGAGGGCAGAGAGGTGAGGAGGCCTTGTGGGCCGGAGAGATTTACTGGTCCTTATTATGGAGGCAGGGTACGACACAGTAGAGGTTTTATGGGTCATCCAGTTCAATTTGCATTGCGGGCTTCGCATGGGGTTTCAAGTACTCATGGGTCTCAGAGTACTCGAGCCATGCAATTTCCACAGCAACGTCAGCAAAGAGGTTGTTTTGAGTGTGGAGATATCAGCCACAGGGTGAGAGATTGTCCCAGGCTCCGAGCAGATGTGTTACAGCAGCGCATTCAGGCGAGTAGAGGGCGCCCAAGAGAGGGAGGCCCGGCCGTTGTGCCAGATGTTATAGTACAGGTATGTTTTGCTTTTTACAGAGGGGCACCATTTGTATTTCATTATATCTCTGCTGGTCGGGATGAGTTCCCTCATTGTTGTTTTGTTTATGAGTGAGTTTCATGCTTTGAACTCTATTTTTGTGTTTGCTCCTGTTGGGAGATTCTGTGAGTGGTAGCCCATGTCTATTGTTTTTTCTATTCAGTATTGAGAGATATGAGACTAGTAGTAAATTCATGTTGTCCAGTACGGTAGGCTTGATGTGATTCCTGAGTATAGCGGTTACGAGCTGTGATTCTTATGCTCCGCTGGTGTGGGGGCCAGCACGTGTTGTAATTTTGTTGAAGGAAGTGATCTAGAAAGAAAAAGTTCCAGTTGGTGAGTTATATATATCCTATTTGCGTTTAAAGTAGAGAATGAAACCCTCGTGATTTCGTGTGTTTTGAAGTGTTTGAACCGGGCTATGTACTGTGATATACGTTATGCCAGGATGGGGTCCTTGTGATTTGTTCATATGCTTGCTTCTTCCTTGTTATATTGATTTTGTAGGACAGTATTGATAGAGAGTTGTGCCTATCGGCTTGTTTAATAGTCCCTTTAGATATATCTATTTTTATATTCGATCATTTCGTTACGTGCTTTTTTAGCTTAGCTTGCGGGATGTGTGCCCGATGGTGTTAGCTATGGCTCGGTGATTCGAGTGTCTAATAATGAGGTCTTCCTATTTATTGCATCATTATCAGTATTATGGGGGTTTGGAAATTGAGTTCTTTCAAATGTGAGTTAAATTGCCAATGCTGAGTTGATTTCGGGCAACAATTGTGATCTAAGTGTTACTAGGAGCCTATGTGTGATGTGCTATATTGTGTGGTCGTGCCTTATTGGTATAGTCATGAGTTAATGCAACTGGTTGAGGCTAATGCCGGATATGGATTTAAAAATCGGGTCTTTTGGAAATGAGTAGAAGGTGAGAAATTGAGGTATGAGGCTTATCGGTGGTGATGAGAAGGCTATATTGCAGTGGTGGTGGTGTCGTCAGTCTTATGTAGATTGGGGTGACGTGGGATCACCCGCGGGTGTGTGTTGTAAGTGCACAATCGATGATTGGATGGGTTCGAGGTGAATCTTGGCACGTTCGAGGATGAACGTTTGTTTAAGAAGGGGAGAATGTAACGAACTGACCGATCGTTTTGAGAAATTAAGCTCTGTTCTATGGAATGAGGACTTGAACCGCTTCACTTTGTGTATATCAACCTGCGTGCATGGTTGGATTCAGTTACCAGATAATCCGGAGTCGAGTTGGAAGGAAAATTTCTATTTTTGGAAGCTTAAGTGATGGAAGTTGACCGGAGGTTTGAATTTTGAGTAAACGGCCTCAGAATGAGTTTTGGGTGATGTCAACAGCTTCGTATGATGATTTTGGACTTATGCGGGCGTCCGGAATTAGTTTTGGAGGTCCGTAGATTAATTTGAGGCAATTCGGCGGAAGTTAGAATTTTGGCGATTTCGGCCAATAAGTGAAAATTCGATATCGGGCTCGGAATGGGATTCTGAAAGTGGCTGTAGGTCCGTAGTGTCATTTGTGACCTGTGTGTCAAATTTCAGGTCATTCGAACTAGTTTTGATATGTTTCGGCATCGATTTTGGATTTTGGAAATTTTATAGTTCATAGGCTTGAATCCATGCATAATTGGCGATTTTGATGTTTCGTGAAGTGGTTTGAAGGCTCGACTAAGTTCGTATGGAGTTATAGGATTGGTTGGTATGTTTGGTCGAGGTTCCGGGGGCCTCGGGTGAGTTCTGGTGTTTTTTCGCACATGCGGATGGGTAGCCGCAGGTGAGAGATCGCAGGCGCGGAAGGGAAGCCACATATCCGGAATTTGGGGAACCAGTCCTGAGATGCAGGTGCGAGGTTTTGGTCGCACCTGCGAGCCCGCAGGTGCGAAGATGTGGGAGTATTGATTTCTGCAGGTGCGACTGGTTGGACCGCAGGTGCGAGGATTCCAGGGTAGAAAAGGGGACAGAATCGAGGGTTGTTCATTTTCACTCCATTTTTTATTTTGAGCTCGGGAGAAGGCGATTCTTTGGCGGATTTTCAGAGAAATCTTGTGGGTAATGATTTCTTACTCGAATTTGGTTTTATTTCATTAATCTATTGTAGTTTTCCTCATTCAATCAAGGAAATTGAGAGTAAAAGTTTGGAAATAGGAGAAAAAGTTTCCTAATTGAAAATCCGAGATTTGAGTGAGATTTTGACGTCGGTTTTTGATGATTTTTGTTCGAGTGTTCTCATAATAGAGCGGGTGTTCCTAATTTGTAAATTTTACCTGATTCCGAGACATGGGCCTGGGGTACTTTTTGGACAATCTTCCTAATTTCGCGTCTTAGCTTCGAATTTATTAGTTAAACTAGTTGCTTGTAGTATTATTTACACTATGATATTGATTTGACTAGATTTGGGCCATTGGGAGTCGGATACCCGTGGCAAGAACGTGATTTCAAGTTTGATTTGAGCGGTTGAGGTAAGTATCTTGCCTAACCTTATGTGGAGGAATTTCCCCTTAGGATTTGAGTCTTCCATTTTGATTGTAGTCCATGTACGCGAGGTGACAAGTGCATGCTCGGACTTGTTTGTGGAAAGTTCACCCTTTAGGAATCTTAGGTCCTTATATTCGCTGAGTATGAATTGTCCTTTGCATGATTGAATTTCCAAATTTCTAGTGTCATCTTTATTTGCTTAAATGTGGAAGTTCTTACTTTCGGATTTACTCCTAATTGAGTTATCTGAAGATTTTATTTCATTTACTATCATGCTATGTCTTCTTAACTGCTTATCTCAAATTTGCAATTATCTTCATCTCAACCTATAATTGTTTTGGGTCTTAAATGAAGTTATGATTATTCTCTGCTGCTTTTCCTTAAGTGGAAATTGTTGAATATTCTTGTAACTGCTCAACCTTAAAAGAAGTTTAGATATTCTATACCTTCATGAATTTCCCTTATATGGGGTTATCAGATTTGGGTTGATTTCTTGTTGTTCACCCGTGTAATTAGGTGCGGCTGTTACATGCTATTTTCCTTCCTTGTTGAGTGATTCGTAATATGCCTAGCTCTCCTTATTATGTTTGTTTCTCGTGAATTGATTTTTCCTATCTTGTGGTCGAAGGTTCTTGAGTTGATGTATTAATTGTATCTTGAATTGTTGCCATTGTTGTTGTTGTACTTGTTGTGGTGGTCACGAGGTTTCTGCCGTGCGGTCGTTCATATGGGGATTTGCATGAGGTTTCTGTCGTGCCGTGTTTACTACTGCTATTGCACATGCGGCGTGATAAGGCGGGATATGAGATTTAGGGTTGCGCATGTGGCGTGACAAGGTGGGAAGATGTTTATGCACGTGTGGCAAAACAAGGCGGGCGTATACTTTACTATTGCACATGTGGCGAGACATGGTGGGCTATGTCAGGGATTGTTTGTGATACTTGTGTTGGCCTGGGGGCATTCCTTGTTGTTGATATTGTGTATTGGAACACTTGCCGTGTGAATTTATTCGTGTGGAAACTTATGAGATGAAAATGTACGTGTTGCCCTTTTCCTTTCCTTATGTCTATTGGTTGTTGAAATAATGTTAGGACACCTGCACAAGCATACACGTAGTTAAGTACTACTAATGGAATGAGGACTCCTTGTTGTTGTCAAGTATATATACTCTTGTTGTGCTTACTGTATGGATGGAAATGACCCAATTGGCACGTGAGTCATCCGTGCAGTTAGTACTCGAATGAGGGCGCAAGATGCCAAGTTTTAGGGTTCAAATATTGGGAACCGTAGATGGTGATTTGTCCGAGGTTCGGAACCTCGTGGAGATGACTATGAATTTGATGTAGAAGTGGTTGAAGTTGTTGAGTCATTCGATGTACGTGTTGCAAATTTATATGCCGAATTTGTTTGTGTTCTATTCAGTCTTTGTGTTACTTAATGTCTTTCCGCTGATATTTATTGTTTTCGTGCTATATCGAATTCACTGTCTCGTTAGCTATATTACGTAGCCTTTATGTGTATATCATCATTTCCATGATTCCTATATTGATACTTGTTCAATTTTATTAGACTAGTGGGTGTATTGACTAGTCCTCGTCACTACTTCACCGTGGTTAGTCTTGATACTTACTGGGCACCGCTGTGGTGTGCTCATACTACTCTTCTGCACATTTTTGTGCAAATTCCAAGTTTTCGCATAGCCAGCCGATTGATTGTCAGTAGTGCGGTTGCTGTTGTGGAGACTCAAGGTAAAAACCGTTTCTGCGTTCGCGGTTTCGGAGTCACCATCTTATATTTTTGTTTGCATGTTGTACTTATTTCTTAACAGTGGTATTTTTAGGAGTTTTAGTGTAAATTCTTAAAAGCGTATGACTTGTACTTCCGGGTATTGGGAATATACAATGTGTAAGGAATTATTTATTTCTGAAAAGTATTAGATTCTATTTATTATTGTTGTTATTCCTGAATATTAGGATTACCTAGTCCTTAAGACTAGGTGCCATCACGATACCCAACGGAGGGAGATTTGGGTCGTGACAGTACCCTTCGCGAACGCGGGCAGACTTACGCGAACGTGTTGACTTATGGGCCTGGGGGATGGGAGCCTCGAATTGTTCTTCGCGAACGCGACCACTGTGCCGTGAATGCGGTGGTAATCTGAAGCAAAGCTTCGCGAACGCGAAGGACATTTGGGCCTGACTCTACGCAGACACGGCAGGCCCATCGCGAACGCGATGAAGGCCTGCCCAGTCATATAAAATCAGATTTTAAAACGGGCAAAACCTCTTTCTTGATATTTTTCGAGCTACAAAGACCTAGAGACAATTTTCTTCACACAAATTCATCCCCAAAGTGTTGGTAAACAATTCTAAACTCTTCTGTTTCAACTACCCAATGTTTTTCATCACTTTTCAATCAAAAATCAAGAATTTTCGTGGTAGAAATTGGGGGGTTGGGTAGAATTGGGGAATTTTGTAAAAATAGAATTTTGACCTCGAATTGGGGTCGAATTTAGAAACTAATTGCATATTCGGGATCGGGGGTGAATAGGTAAACGAAATTTGGTCTGAACCCCGAGTTTGGACCAAGCGGGCCCAGGGTCGGGTTTTAACTTTTTTTGAGAAAACTTAGGAAAATAATAATTTTTCAGTAAAGTTAGGTCCTTTATCATAAATTAATGATATTAAACTAATTATGATTAGATTCGAGCGGGTTAGAGGCAAATTCAAAAGGAAAAGCAGTAATTGAGCAGCGAGTGGCCTGTGAATTTGAGGTAAGTGCTTAGTTTAACCTTGACTTGATGGAATAGGAATTCCCACTAAAAATGCTATGTGAATTTGCATGTGTGTTGTGTATAGGTGAGGTGACGAGTATCTATGCACCACTAAATTATTTTTGAACATGGCCCCTTCCTCGTTTCCAATTATTTGCTTCCGGGCTTAATTGTTTCATGATCATTGATGTTTATATGTCCATCTAGATTCGTTAACTTATTTTTTAGTATTGTTTCGAGTATTTTGAAAGTGTGTGTTGTTCTCTTGGTTTTGTTATGTTACATAAGGATTGAGATGGATGTTAGGGTTACAATATGTATATAATTTCCGGTTGATTTCGTTGTTAAGTGATAATTGATGAAGTTTGTGAGTTTTACAGCTTATGTTTACAATTGTTGATACAAAATGTTGTGAAAGGCTTGGCCTGAATTGTAAAAAATTTCGTAAATAAACTGATATGATATGTCTGGTGGGAGCGGGTTTCACACGGCAGTAAGGAGTGATAAGGGTGGACAGATGGCATCGGGTTGCAACCTGGAACATGAGAAATAAGGGTGATATATGTATATAGGGAGCAGCAATAAGGGTTGACAGGTAGGAGCGGGTTGTGAGCCGCAACAAGGAGAGATAAGGGAGAATATTTATGTTTTACTGATTTTCAAAAATAAGGATTTGGAAAACTCCGGTTTTATTAAAAAGGTTTTCATACTCTGATTTTTACTGTGATTTAAATTGAAACTTGCAAACTTTGGGGAGTTGATTATACCTGATATCTGAAAAGTGTTATTCGAGTTGTTTTTATTTACTGTTGCAAGTACTGGTTATTTAGTATTATTATTATTTCCTTCTTGCTTTATTATATATTGTTCGCATGTTATGTTGTTAATGCCCCGCCGTAGCCTCGTCACTACTTCGTCGAAGTTAGGCTCGACCCTTACTCAGTACATGAGGTCAGTTGTACTGATACTAAATTTTGCACACTTTTGTGCAGACCAAGTACCGGCTGGAGTTAGGAGATCTTAGTAGCTGCACATTTTCATTGGAGACAAGAGGTAGATCTGCTGGTGTTCACAGACTCCTGGAGTCTTCTCTACGCTATTTAATTGTTGTTTTAATTCATTCGAAACAGACATATATACTTCTTTCAGCCCATTATTTGTAGTATTCTTAGTAGTTCTTGAATTGTGACACCAGACCCTGGGTAGGCTTATGGTTATATATATTTAGTTTGAGGTTCGGATTATTTACTCGGTTATTATTATTATTATTCATAAGTCAATTATTGGAAATTATCAGATTTTGTTTATTTTGAATTGTCTCATTTTGCTTAAGTAATTATTCAAAAGAAAATGGCTAATCAAGTTCTAACATTGGCTTGCCTAGCAAGTGTGGTGTTAGGTTCTATCACGATCCCGTGGGTTGGGAATTCGGGTCGTGATAAGTTGGTATCAGAGCACTAGGTTGCATAGGTCTTACAATTCACGAACAAGCTTCATAGAGTCTGAGGGGTCGGTACGGAGACGTGTGTACTTATCTCTCAGAGGCTATGAAGTTAGGAACAAACTCAATTTTTATTTCTACTCTGTCATGCGATTCTTGGTATCTGAAATACTGATTGAACTCTTCTACTCTCTCGCAGATGGCGAGAACACGTGCTTCTTTTTCCGCTGACCAACAATCCGGTCTTCCAGCAGCAGCAACTCCTATTAGAGGCAGGGGCAGGACTCAGCCCGTTTCTCATAATGCATCCCCAGATGCGGAGCCCCAGATTGAGATTGATGGAGGGCTCCAGTTCACACCGTTCCAGCTGGACCAGCTCAGGTTCCAGAGGGGTTTATTGCTACCCCGGTACTTTAGGATGCTTTGGTCCGTTTAGTGGGCCTTATGCAGAGTGTAGCCAAAACTGGCACACTCCCTATTGCATAAGCCGTATCTCAGGCTGGAGTAGGGGCCCAGACTCCTGTTACCCACACTCCGGATCAGACTACTCCTTAGATCCAGACCCCAGCAGCCAACCCAGTTGGGGTAGTTCAGACAGTTGCTGCAGCCCCGATTGCTGAGGGGGCATCTATGACTTCCTATTCTTTGTGGAGATTGGACAGGTTCATTAAGATTTTCCATTTTCACTTCAGTGGTGCTACTTCAGAGGATCCTAAGGAATATCTGGACAACTGTCATGAAGTTCTTCGTAATATGGGTATTTTGGAGACCAATGGGGTTGACTTCGCCGTGTTTCATATGATTGGTTCCACCAAGAAATGGTGGAAGGATTATTTTTTGATTAGACCAGCGAGGTCACCTGCTCTGACTTGGGATCATTTTTCTCACCTCTTTTTGGAGAAATTTTTGCCTATCACTACCAGAGAAGAGAAGCGTCGTCAGTTTGAGCGTCTTTAGCAGGGCGTCATAACAGTTACCCAGTATGAGAATCGTTATGTTGATTTGGCTTGGCATGCTATTCTTTTATTGACCACAGAGAGGGAGAGGGTTAGGAGATTTATTGAGGGCCTTGCCTAGCCCATCAGGTTGATGATGGCTATGGAGACAGGGAATGATATTTCATTTCAGGATACGGCCAATGTGCTCAGGAGAGTTGAGAAGGTTTTCAGGATGGAAGGTCAGGGGTCAGACAAGAGACCTCGCTATTCTGGTAGATTGAGCGGTGCCTCGTCTGGAGGCGGAGATACACAGGGTAGAGGCCATTCTTCCAAGCCATTTAATTTAGCACTTCAGACATCCCGTGGTTCCTCAGGTGGTCGTGGCTCTTACTTGCCTTATTCTGATTAGTCAGCCCTATCAGAGCACCTCATCTTCAGAGTTATTATCGTGGTCAGCCGGTTCATCAGGGTCAGCCTCAGTATCAGGACGGGTGGTATGAGTGTGGTGAGTATGGGCACATTCGGATATCTTGTCCAATATTATTGGGTAATCAGCCTCAGTACCAGAATACTCGTGATATAGTTCCGGCACCAGCTGCAGTGCCACCTGCCCAGCCAGCCAAGGGTAGGGGTCAGGTAATCAGAGGTAGAGGTCAGAATGTTAGAGGTGGAGGTCAGCATGCTAGAGGTGGAGGCCAGCCCGCTAGAGGTGGCGACCAGTCCGTTAGAGGTGGAGGACCACTTGTCAGGGGTCTTCCTGGTGACGTAGTTCAGGGTGGTGGGGGCACAACCCCGATTATATGCATTTCCAGCCAGACCCGAGGTGGAGTCCTCCGATGCAGTTATCATAGGTACCATTTCAGTTTGTAATAAAGATGCTTCAGTTTTGTTTGATCCGGGGTCTACTTACTCTTATGTGTGATCTTATTTTTCCTCGTACTTTATTGTTCCCCACGATTCTTTGAGCGTCCTTATTTATGTGTCTACACCGGTGGGGGATGCTATTGTTGTAGATTGTGTATATCATTCGTGCGTAGTCATTATTGAGGGTCTTGAAACTAGTGTAGACATGTTGCTTCTTGACATGGTTGATTTTGATGTCATATTGGGCATGGTATGGTTGTCACCTTATTATGCCATCTTGGACTGTCACGCTAAGATAGTTACTTTAGCTTTGCCGGGATTTCCTCGGTTATAATGGAAAGGGACTCCTAGTCATTCTCCCAGCATAGTGATTTCTTATTCCAAGGCTCGTCGCATGGTTGAGAAAGGATTCTTGGCTTATTTGGCTCATATACATGATTCTGATGCCGAGGTTTCTTCAATAGAGTTAGTACCTATTGTTCGGGAGTTTCCCGAAGTGCTTCCTGCAGACCTGCCGGGGATGCCACCCGACAGGGATATCGATTTTTGTATTAATGTTTCTCCAGGAACTCAGCCCATTTCTATTTCTCCATACCGGATGGCCCCACCAGAATTGAAAGAAATGAAAGAACAGTTGCAAGACCTTCTTGATAAAGGTTTTGTCAGGCCTAGTGTCTCGCCCTGGGGTGCACCGGTTTTGTTTGTAAAGAAGAAGGATCGGTCGATGAGAATGTGTATAGATTACCGGCAGTTGAATAAAATTACAATCAAAATAAGTATCCATTACCAAGAATTGATGATTTATTTGATCAGCTTCAGGGTGCTAGTGTGTTTTGAAAATTAATCTGAGATCGGGGTACCATCAGTTGAAGATTAGGGCGTCCGATGTTCCTAAAACAACCTTTCAGACAAGGTATGGGCACTATGAATTTTTGGTGATGTCTTTTGGCTTGACTAATGCCCCAGCAACCTTCATGGATTTGATGAATCGAGTTTTCAAGCCTTATCTGGATTCCTTCATAATTGTGTTCATTGACGATATTCTTATATACTCCTGCAGTCGGGAGGAGCATGAGCAGCACCTCCATATAGCACTCCAGACTTTGTGGGATAATCAGTTGTATGTAAAAAATTTCAAAGTGTGAATTCTGGTTAGATTTAGTAGCTTTCTTGGGCATGTCGTATCAGCAGAGGGTATTCAGGTAGATTCTAAGAAGATAGAGACAGTCAAGAACTGGCCTAGACCTACTTCAGCCATGGAAATCAGGAGCTTCTTGGGTTTGGGGGGGATACTACCATCTTTTTGTGGAGGGGTTCTCAACTATAGCAGCCCTGATGACGAGATTGGATCAGAAGGGTACCCCATTTAAATGGTCGGATGAGTTTGAGGCGAGCTTCCAGAAGCTCAAGACATCCTTGACTTCAGCACATGTATTGGTGTTACCCTCAGGTTCAGGATCTTTCACGGTATATTGTGATGCTTCCCGTGTTGGGTTGGGAGCGGTGTTGATGCAAGAGAGCAGGGTGATAGCATATGCGTATAGGCAGTTAAAGATTCATGAGAAGAATTATCTTGTCCATGACTTAGAGTTGGCAGCCATTGTTCATGCATTGAAAATATGGAGGCACTATCTTTATGGCGTGCCATGTGAGGTTTACACGGATCATCTTAGCTTCCAGTACTTGTTCAAGCAAAAGGATCTTAATTTGAGACAGAGGAGATGGTTAGAGTTATTGAAGGATACTATATTGTATCATCCGGGAAAGGCCAATGTGGTGACCGATGCATTGAGTAGGAAAGCAGCAAGTATGGGCAGCCTTGTATGTATTCCAGTTGGTGAGAGACCGTTAGCTTCAGATATTGAGACGTTGGCTAATCAGTTTGTGAGGTTGGATATTTCGCCCAGCCATGTTCTAGCTTGTAAAGTTGCCCGGTCTTCCTTATTCGAGCATATCAGAGATCGGCAGGATGATGACCCGCACTTGATGGTCCTTAGGGAAACCGTACGGTACAGTGGTGCCAAGAAGGTTACGTTTGGAGATTATGGTGTATTGAGGATGCAGGGTCGTATATGTGTGACTAATGTTGATGGCCTTCGTGAGTTGATTCTTGAAGGAGCTTATAGTTCCAAGTATTATATTCACCCGAGTGCTGCCAAGATGTACCAGGACTTGCGACAGCACTATTGGTGGAGAAGGATGAAAAAAGATATTGTTTCTTATGTGCCTCGTTGTTTGAATTTCCAACAGGTGAAATATGAGCATCAGAGACCCGGTGGTTTACTTCAACAGATAGATATTCTTGAGTGGAAGTGGGAGCGTATCACTGTGGACTTCGTTGTTAGACTCCCACGGACTCAGAGCAAGTTTGACGTCGTTTGGGTTATTGTGGATAGGTTGACTAAATCAGCATATTTCATTCCAGTGGAAAGTACTTACACTTCGGAGCGGGTGGCAGACATATATGTTCGAGAGATTGTTCGCCTTCCAGGTGTGCCCGTGTCTATCATTTCTGATCGAGGTACGCAGTTTACCTCGCACTTTTGGAGGGTAGTTCAGCGAGATTTGGGTACCCGAGTTGAATTGAGCACATCATTTCATCCTCAGACGGACGGGCGGTCCGAGCATACTATTCTGATTCTAGAAGATATGCTTCGCGCTTGTGTTATTGACTTAGAAGGTTCTTGAGATCAATTCTTGTCGTTAGCGTAGTTTGCCTACAATAATAGTTAGCAGTCGAGCATTCAGATGGCTCCCTATGAGGCATTATATGGTAGACGGTTTAGATCGCTAGTTGGGTGGTTTGAGCCAGGAGAGGCTCGGCTATTGGGTACATACTTAGTTCAAGAGGCCTTAGATAAGGTCAAGATTACACAGGATCGACTTCGTGCAGCTCAGTCTAGGAAAAAGATATACGCCGATCGTAAGGTTCGGGATGTTGAATTCATGGTTGGAAAGAGAGTATTACTTCGGGTATTGCCCATGAAGGGTGTTATGAGATTTGGTAAGAAGGGAAAGTTTAGCCCTTGGTATATCGAACCATTTGAGATTCTTGATAGAGTAGGGGAGGTAGCCTATAGGCTTGTGTTGCCTCCATGTTTATCCTCAGTTCATCCGGTATTTCATGTATCTATGCTCCAAAAATATCATGGTGACCCGTCCCACGTGTTAGATTTCAGCTTTGTCCAATTGGACAAAGATTTGACTTATGAGGAGGATCTGGTAGCCATTCTAGACCGGCAGGTTCGTCAGGTAAGATGAAAGAGTTACCCTTCAGTTCGAGTGTAGTGGAGGGGTCAGCCTGTTGAGGCAGCTACTTGGAAGTCCGAGTCGAATATGCAGAGTAGATATCTCCACTTGTTTTCCAGTTCAGGTAATTTTCTATATCCTTTCGAGAACGAACGTTTGTTTTAGAGGTGGATATTATGGTGACCCAAAGGGTCATCTTATAAATTAAGACTTTATTCCAGGCTCATTAGCGTTAAAAATATTAATTATTTTTACCTCGATTTGCGTAAACAGTCCGGGCGTGAAATCGGAAAGCTTTTATGTGAAAATATTAGAAATAGTAATTTTTGAAATTTAAAACTTGGTTTAGTTGACTTTGTTCAACATTTTTAGTAAACAGACCCGGACCTATGTTCCAACGATCCCTGGAGGTCCGCAGTAAATATGGGACTTGGGCGTCTGCCCGGAACTGAATTCCGAGGTCCCTAGCCTTAGAAATCAATTTTTAAAGAAAAATATTTTGCTGCATTTTCAATGAAATAAAGAAATGAATTAATGTTTTAAGCCGTTGGTATCATGCCCGTATTTTTGTTCCGGAGCTAGATACAGGTTTGTTATGATATTTAAGTCCTATCTGTGAAATTTGGTAAGAATCGGAATTTATTTGACGTGATTCGGAAGTCCGGTTGAGAAATAGTGAAAGTTTAGTGTTCTTGAGAAAAAATGATGAGTTTTGAGGTTAAATTCATAGTTTTAGATATTCTTTTTCATGATTTGATCACACGATCAAGTCCGTATGATGGTTTTAGACTTGCGTGCATGTTTGGTTTAGAGCCCCGAGGGCTCGGGTGAGTTATTAATAGGTTACGGGATGATTTGAACATGTTAAAGTCTGTTGTTTTTGATGTTCTGGTGCACAGTCAATTTTTTCTTCGCGTTCGCATTGCTCCACTCGCGAACGCGTAGAGTAAAATATATTGAGTGTGATTACCCAAAAGGACATCCCCTATATTCTAGCTAATTATGTGTTCCGAGGTCGTGAAAACATCCTTCTATCTCACCTCGATTTGCGAGCACAGCCCGAGCGTGTAGCCGGGAAACCTTTATGTGAGAAACTGATAAAAATGATAATTTTGTATTAGAAATTTGAATAAAGTTGACTTCAGTCAACATTTTTGGTAAACGGACCTGGACCCATGATTTGACGGTCCCGGAGGGTCCGTAGGAAAATATGGGACTTGAGCGTATGCCCGGAATCGAATTCCGAGGTCCCAAGTCCGAGAAATGAATTTTTAAAGGAAAATTGTTTTCTGGAAAATATAAAGGTTTTTTGAAAATAAAATTTGAGGTGAAACCTGTGATATAGGGCCTGTATTATGATTCTGGATCCTGGTACAGGTTTGATATGATTTATATGTCTTATCTGTGAAAATTGGTAAGAAATGGACTTAGTTTGACGTGATTCGGACCTTAAATGCAAAATTTAATGTTTATAGAAGTTTTGAGGAATTTCATGGATTTTTAGTTTAATTCATCGTTTTAGTCTTGTTTTATGTGGTTTGAAACCTCAACGAGTCCGTTAGGTTATATGAATTGTGTGTGTGGTTGGACGGGGCCCCAGGGGCCTTGGGTACGTTTCGGATGCTCATCGGATGATATTAGAACTTGGAAGACAGTTGAACCATTGCTGGTTCTGGTGTCTCGCACCTGCGATGGTATTTCCGCAGGTGCGGCAAGGAGCTTGCAGGTGCAGACTTGGTCCAATCTCCCAGTCCTCACAGGTGCGGTTAGTTTTCCGCAGATGCGGAACCGCAGGTGCGACCCCAGGCCTTTTAGTAGGTTTTCGCACCTGCGATGGTATTTCCGCAGGTGGGGGACCGCAGGTGCAGATATTGCTGGGCAATTATATCATATTCGAGGGCTTAAGCCTATTTTCACCATTTTGAATTTTGGAGCTCGGGAAGGGCAATTTTTGAAGACCTTTGCACCTGGGTAACTTGGGTAAGTGATTTATAACCTACTTAGATCAACTTCAATGATTCCTAACTTAAATCTGGTCCATAGAATTCGAAGTTGGGTGGAAGATTTGGGAAAAATTTGATAAACTTCATAGACCAAATTATTGAGTTTTGATTGGGGTTTTGACCTCCGATTTGAGAGATTTTCATATGTTTAGACTCGTGAGTGAATGGGTGTCTGAAAAATATAATTTTTACCCGATTCCGAGACGTGGGCCCGTAGAACTTTTTGGGCGAATTTCCTAATTTCGCGTATTAGCTTCAAACTTATTAGTTATTTTGTTTCCTTGTGATGATATTTACACTATGCAATCGAATTGTCTATATTTGGGCCACACTGAGTTGGATACTCGTGGCAAGAGCGTGGTTTTGAGTTGACTAGCGCAGTCAAGGTAAGTATCTTGCCTAACCTTCTGTGGGAGAACTACCCCTTAGGATTGAGTCTTCTATGTTGATTGTAGGTCCTTATGTTCCCCGTATATGAATTGAACTTGTTATATCTGAATTCCTGGTTTCTAGTCTCATCTCTTCCTGCTCAAATTAGAAGTACTTGCCTAGCATTCCCTGTTTATTAATTGATCTTAATTGACTTAAATGAAGACTTTGTCTGTGCTACCTTTATACTATATGTTCCTTCATACAATGTCTATGTGTTTAAAATTAGTATAATCTCGCCCTATAAATGTCTAACAAGTAATTGGAATATCTATACGTTGGTCAAGCATGCCCGAGAGTCGTACATTGTGATTTAAATAATTTTACTCTTAAGTACTACTTAGGTTTAATTGATGACCTCCCATGTTGATGGTATTCTTTGATGCTGTCTATTTACTGGGCATTTGTTCAAACTGAGTTATTTCGGTGAAGCTAATTGTCTAAGTGAGATTGATTATAGATGATTCCCTTGCCGGGATGATTTGGTTTCTTGGTTGCGAACTTGAATATATAGAATCAGTTCTATATTTTTCTTGGTTTCCCCTCGTTATGCTGTTTTCTCTTTGTGCTTGGCATTCTCTTCAGTGGCTACTTCTTATGAGTGAGTTTTTACCATTTTTGTGATTTAAGTCTTTGTATTGATTTGCTCATCGCACTTTGCATTCGGTCTTGTTTGCTTTTGCGCCGGTTGTGGCAATATATGTTGTTTCTGTCGCATTCTGGTTAATTCCTCAGTGGCTGCATTGCATATTTAAATTGGGACTACAGACAGAGATCCGGGAGCTTTCCCCCAGTACTGCATTGCATATTTAAATTGGGACTACGGATAGAGATCCGGGAGATTTCCCCCTGTATTGCACTGCATATTAGAATTGGGACTACGGACAGAGATCCGGGATCTTTCCCCCTGAACTGCATTGTATATTTAAATTGGGACTACGGACAGAGATCCGGGAGCTTTCCCCCTGTACTGCATCGCATATTTAAATTGGGACTACAGACGAGATTCCGGGAGCTTTCCCCCTGTACTGCATTGCATGAAAAATTCTGAGTTGCGGACTGAGTTCATGTGGTTTTATCATTGAGGAGAATTGGATTGAAGAATATACATATATATTGAAAAGTATAGCTGAAAAGCAATTATCTCCAGGAAAAGTTATGTCTGAAGGACTTCTATTTCGAAAGTATAATCGAAAAGTATTTGTCTTGCAGAAAAATGATATTTGAAAGAGCAGTATTTGGGAAAGTATATTTTGAGCATCACGTATTTTGGTGATATTTGAAAGAGCAGTATTTGGGAAAGTATATTTTGAACACCACGTATTTTGATGATAATTGAAAACGCAGTATTCGCGAAAATATATGTGAACACCACGTATTTGAAGAGACTATGTTTTAAAGATTTCTCTTTATAAAAATATATAAATATACATTCAGAGAAAGTAGGTTTCAAAAAATAAATTTCTCTTTTCTGAAATGATTATATCTTTAAAGTTTTCAAATAAACTCATGATTTAAAGGTTTTCACTCGAAGGTTTGACCAGTTTTATTGAGTTTATTGTCTAAGGCCTGACGTGAATAAATTGTTGTAGTGTTGAGTTGCTAGTGCTTTTATTGGGTTGTGATTCCCGCCATTTGGATTGCATTCTTTCCATTCTCTTTGCGTACTTCTATTATGTGTTCTGTTGATCGTAATTATTGAATTTTCTTCCGTGTTATTCGATCGTATCGTTAATTACATTGAGAAATCTTTAGATAGATATTATGTTTCAGTCATTTATACATCTATGCCTTTTTATTTATTAGACCGGTGGTTTCTTGACTAGTCCTTGTCACTACTTCACCGATGTTAGTCTTGATACTTACTGGGCACCGTTGTGGCGTGCTCATACTACACTTCTGTACATTTGTGTGTGCAGCTCCGGGTTATTGTTGTTGGTAGTTGCGCAGATCATTGCTGAGGAGACTCAAGGTAACCTGTTGCTGTGTTCGCAGGCTTCAGAGTCACCTTCCTGTTTTACTTCTATTCAACTGTACTTACTTATTTCTAGACAGTTGTATTTAGATTTGATCGAAAGATTTCGTAGAGCTTATGACTTGTATTTACCGGGTTTTTGGAAATTGTAAACTCCGTCAAGATTTCTATTTCGAAACTGTTAAAATTGCTTTATTATTGTTGTTGTTCAGCGGAAATCTTAGGCTTAGCTAGTCCTTAAGACTGGGTACCATCACGATACCCAACGGAGGGAAATTTGGGTCGTGACAAGTTGGTATTAGAGCTCTAGGTTCATAGGTGCTACGAGTCATAAGCGAGTTTGGTAGAGTCTTGAGGATCGGTACGGAGACGTCTGTACTTATCTTCGAGAGGCTACAGAACTATTAGGACAATTTCACTTCCTTCATTCCTATCATGCGAATTAATTGATCTTGAAGTTTGAAATTATCGATCCATTCTCTCACCGACAGGGTGAACACGAGCGACGGTTCCTGATGATGTTACCCCGAAGCAAATGTCGTGAGGGTCAGAGACAGAGGCCAACGAGGAGCACGTGCCGTAGTTAAGATGCCTACCAGAGCAGTCGTTGAGGAGTCGCCAGTAGTTCTAGTTGGGGGACAGGTACTGGGGGCGCTTGTTACTACCCCTTACTTCAGGAGACCTGAGCGTAGTTTTGAGTACAATTGGTACATTGACTCAGGCAGGGTTGATTTTTGTGCATCAGTTGCTTCACAGATAAGGGAAGGAGTTCAGACTCCCATCGTCTACACTCCAGAGTAGCGAGATCATATTGGTCAGGTTCCAGTGTCATGGCAGCACGACATGTGGTTTCAGTTCAGCCCGTGTTTAGGACAGCAACAGCGGAGGTAGAGCACCTTGGGATTTAGAGGTATTGGAGGTACTACCCTTCTATCTTTCAGTGGATTGGCGGCGGATAATTCCCAGGGTTTCTGGAGGAGTGTCACCATATTCTTCGTACTTCGTGTATTGTTGAGACGAGCGGGATTACTATTGTCAAGTCTCAGATTCAAAGTAGTGGATTGATCAGTGGTGGCGGCATATGAGTTGGGGTAACCTGGCCGAGTTAGCTTTACTAGCATGATTTAGTTTTCAGAGATGTTGTGAGGGAGGCAAGGTGGCGTAGATCGGAAGAATCCACTAGTCCTTTATATGGAACCAGGGTACCCCCACAGTAGAGGTTTCATGGGTCAGCCAGTTCAGTTTGCATTACCAACTTTGTATGGGAACTTTTCAGGTACTCATGGGTCTCAGAGGATCCGTATTGTATGTTTTCCAAAGCCACATCGGCAGAGAGATTGTTTTCAGTGAGGGGATGCTAGCCACAGGGTGAGAGATTGTCCCAGGATTCAGGTAGGGTGTGGTAGCAGGGTATTCAGGTGAATATAGGGCGCTTAAGAGGGGGAGACCCGACCCATTGTTGTGTTTCATATAGTAAATAGAGGCCGTTGTTCCAGATATCATCACCCAAGTATGTTTTGATGTATTTCAGAGGGGCACCGATTGTATTTCATTATAGCTCTGCCGATCGCGATGAGTTGCCTTATTTGTTGTTTCATTTATGAGTGAGTTTCATGTTCTGCACTCTATTTTTGTGCTTTCTCCTGTTGGAGATTCGATGAGTAGTAACCCGTGTCTATCATTGTTTTATTCATCCTTGCTAGTGGTGAAACTGGAAGTGAGTCCATGTCGTCCCTCATGGTAAGCTTTATGTGATTCTCCTGAGTATTTTGTTTTCGAGCTGTGATTTGATACTCCATTGAGATGTGATTAAGTGAGCACTATGATTTTGTTAGCCGAGATAAATTAGCAGGAGATCTCTACTGGTATGATATATATATTCGACATGTGTCATAGAGTTGAGGGCGAGACCCTCGTGATTCTTTGTGATTTGATATGTTTGGACTGGGCTGAGTACCGCAGTGGAACTTTTATCAGGATGACATCCTTGTGATTTGTTCATATGCTTTGTTTCTTTCTTGTTATATTGCTTTTGGTAAGTCAGTATTGATAGAGAGTTATGCCTATGGGCTTGTTTGATAGTACCTTTATATGCTTCTATGTTTCATACTCAGTCATTTCCTTATGTTCTTCTTTGGTTCAGTTTGCGGGATGTGTGCCCGGTGGTGTTAGCTGTGACTCGGTGATTCGGGTGTCTAATGATGAGGTATTCGTGCTTATTGCATCATTATCGGTATTATGGGATTTGGAAGCAGAGTTCTTCCATATGTGGGACTAATTTCCAATGTTGAGTTGATTTCGGGCAGTTATTGTGATCTAAAGTGCTATTGAGCCTATGTGTGATGTGCTATGTTGTGTGGTCGTGCCTTGTGGGCTTAGACCTGAGATGATGCAGCTAGTTGAGGCTAATGCCGGATATGAATTTAGAATCGGGTCTTTTGGAAATGAGTAGAAAGTGAGGAATTGAGGTATGAGGCTTATCGATGATGATGGGAAGGCTATATAGCAGTTGTGATGGTGTCATCTGGCTTATGTAGGTTGGGGTGACGTGGGATCACCCGTGGGTGTGTGTTGGAAGTGCTCAATCAGTGGTTGGATGGGTTCAAAGTGAATCTTAGCACGTTCGAGGACGAACGTTTGTTTAAGAGAAGGAGATTGTGATGACCCAAAAAGTCATCCCGTATATTCTAACTAATTATGTGTTCCGAGGTCATGAAAACCTCCTTCTATCTCATCTCGATTTGCGTGCGCAGCCCGGGCGTGTAGTAGGGATGCCTTTATGTGAAAACTGATAATTAGAAATTTTAATAAAGTTGACTTCAGTCAACGTTTTTGGTAAATGGACCCGAACCCGTGATTTAACGGTCCCGGAGAATCCGTAGGAAAATATGGGACTTGGACGTATGCCCGGAATCGAATTCCGAGGTCCCAAGTCCGAGAAATGAATTTTTAAAAGAAAATTGTTTTCTGAAAAATATAAAAAAAATTTAAAAATGAAATTTGAGGTGAAACCTGTGATATCGGGTCCGTATTATGGTTCCGGAGCCCGGTACAGGTTCGATATGATTTATATGTTTTATCTGTGAAATTTGGTAAGAAATGGACTTAGTTTGACGTGATTCGGACCTTAAATCCAAAACTTAATGTTTATAGAAGTTTTGAGGAATTTCATGGATTTTTAGTTAAATTCATCATTTTAGTGTTGTTTTATGTGGTTTGAAACCTCGAGCGAGTCCGTGTTAGGTTATATGACTTGTGTGTGTGGTTGGATGGGGTCCCGGGGGCCTCGGGTACGTTTCAGATGCTCATCGGATGATATTAGAACTTGGAAGACAGCTGAACCATTGCTGGTTCTGGTGTCTCGCACCTGCGATGGTATTTCCGCAGGTGCGGACACGCAGGTGCGGCGAGTAGCTCGCAGATGCGAACTTGGCCCAATCTCCCAGTCCTCGCAGGTGCGGTTAGTTTTTCGCAGATGCGGAGCCGCAGGTGCAACCCCAGGCCTTTTAGTGGGTTTTCGCACCTGCGATGGTATTTCCGCAGGCGCGGGACCGCAGTGCGGATATTGCTGGACAATTATATCAGATTCGAGGGCTTAAGCCTATTTTCACCATTTCGAATTTTGGAGCTCGGGAAGGGCGATTTTTGATGACCTTTGCACCGAAAAATATAATTTTTACCCGATTCCGAGACGTGGGCCCGGGGAACTTTTTGGGCGAATTTCCTAATTTCGCGTATTAGCTTCGAACTTATTAGTTATTTTGTTTCCTTGTGATGATATTACACTATGCAATCGAATTATCTAGATTCGGGCCACACGGAGTTGGATACTCGTGGCAAGAGCGTGGTTTTGAGTTGACTAGCGCAGTCAAGGTAAGTATCTTGCCTAACCTTCTGTGGGAGAACTACCCCTTAGGATTGAGTCTTCTATGTTGATTGTAGTCCGCATATGCGAGGTGACGAGTGCGCACTCGGACTTATTTGCAAAAAGATTGCCCTTAAGGGATTTTAGGTCCTTATGTTCCCCGTATATGAATTGAACTTGTTATATCTGAATTCCTGGTTTCTAGTCTCATCTCTTCCTGCTCAAATTAGAAGTACTTGCCTAGCATTCCCTGTTTATTAATTGATCTTAATTGACTTAAATGAAGACTTTGTCTGTGATACCTTTATACTATATGTTCCTTCATACAATGTCTATGTGTTTAAAATTAGTATAATCTCGCCCTATAAATGTCTAACAAGTAATTGGAATATCTATACGTTGGTCAAGCATGCCCGAGAGTCATACATTGTGATTTAAATGATTTTCCTCTTAAGTAATACTTAGGTTTAATTGATGACCGCCCAATTGATGGTATTCTTTGATGCTGCCTATTTACTGGGCATTTGTTCAAACTGAGTTATTTTGGTGAAGCTAATTGTCTAAGTGAGATTGGTTATAGCTGATTCCCTTGCCGGGATGATTTGGTTTCTTGGTTGCGAACTTGAATATATAGAATTGTTGCTATATTTGTCTTGTTTTCCCCTCGTTATGCTGTTTTCTCTTTGTGCTTTGCATTCCCTTCAAGGGCTACTTCTTATGAGTGAGTTTTTACCATTTTTGTGATTTAAGTCTTTGTATTTATTTGTTCATCGCACTTTGCATTCGACTTGTTTGCTTTTGCGCCGGTTGTGGCAATATATGTTGTTTCTGTCACATTCTGGTTAATATCCTCAGTGGCTGCATTGCATATTTAAATTGGGACTACGGACAGAGATCTGGGAGCTTTTCCCTTGTACTGCATCGTGTATTTAAATTGGGACTACGGACAGAGATCCGGGAGCTTTCCCCCTGTACTGCATTGCAAATTTATATTGGGACTAGGGACAGAGATCCGGGAGCTTTCCCCCTGTACTGCACTGCATAGTTAAATTGGGACTACGGACAGAGATCTGGGAGCTTTTCCCTTGTACTGCATCGTGTATTTAAATTGGGACTACGGACAGAGATCCGAGAGCTTTCCCCCTATACTGCATTGCATGACAAATTCTGAGTTGCGGACTGAGTTCCGGTGGTTTTATCATTGAGGAGATTTGGATCGAAGAATATACATATATATTGAAAAGTATAGCTGAAAAGCAATTATCTCCAGGAAAATTATGTCTGAAGGACTTCTATTTCGAAAGTATAATCAAAAAGTATTTGTCTTGCAGAAAAATGATATTTGAAAGAGAAGTATTTGGGAAAGTATATTTTGAGCATCACATATTGTGGTGATATTTGAAAGAGCAGTATTTGGGAAAGTATATTTTGAACATCACGTATTTTGATGATATTTGAAAAAGTAGTATTCGGGAAAATATATGTGAACACCACGTATTTGAAGAGACTATGTTTTAAAGATTTCTCTTTATAAAAATATATAAATATACATTCAGAGAAAATATGTTTCAAAGAAGAAATTTCTCTATTCCTAAACGATAATCTTTAAAGTTTTCAAATAAACTCACGATTTAAAGGTTTTCACTTGAAGGTTTGGCCAGTTTTATTGAGTCTATTGGCTAAGGCCTGACGTGAATTAATTGATGCAGTGCTGAGTTGCTAGTACTTTTATTGGATTGTGATTCCCGCCATTTGGATTGCATTATTTCCATACTCTTTGCGTACTTCTATTATTGTAACGACCAGACCGGTCATTTTGCATTATCGGACCCCGTTCCCCTAAATGAAACTTTCCATAGCGGCTTTTTATTATTATTTATGACTTGCGGGGACTGGTGGTCCGGGATTCGGAGGTGTTTAGAGTGCAATAGGAACAATTAGTTCCTTAAGGTTGGCTTTTAAGGCCAAGTTTGACTTCGGTCAACATTTGGGCAAACGACCTCGGAATCGAGTTTCGTCGGTTCCGGTAGCTTCGTGTGATAATTTCGAACCTGGGCTTATGTTCGGAATGGGTTTCTGATGACCCGGGGGCATTTCGGCGCCCAATATTGAAATAAGAAGTTCCTTAATTTGAGGTCCGAACGGAATTTCGAGACCAGGAATAGTTTCGTTATGTTAATTATGACTTTCCTACAAAATTTGGTGTCATTCCGAGTTGAATAGGTCGGTTCGGCGCGTTGTTAGCGAAGTCTAGAAAACTTAAAGTTCTTAAGTTTGGTTCTTGGGGGTTTGGAGGTGTGATTTTGAGTTTTAGCGTTGTTTTAGGTGTTCTGAAGGCTCGAGCGAGTCCGTATTATGATTTGGGACTCGTTGGTATATTTGGACTGGGGCTCGGTGGGCCCAGGTGCCTCCCTGGCACCTAACGGGGCTAAAAACCATCTAAAATAGCTGCTGGTGCACCTGTTCCAGTGTGACCCCAGGTGCGGTTTCCCAGTCGCAGGTGCAGGACCGCTCCTGCGGTCCCCAGCATCGCAGGTGCTACCCCCAGTGGTCTAGCCAATTATCGCTGGTGCGGACAAAATTCTGCAGGTGCGGTCTCCACTCCGTAGGTGCGGGCCCAGGCTCCACAGTCCATTTCCGCAGGCGTGAGATTTATTCTCGCAGGTGCGAGACCGCATGTGAGAATTTCTCATGAATGTTGTATTATTTAGGATAATTTCCCTACTTTGAGCATGCATTAATGTCATTATACCGTATTTGGCTAGTTGTGAGTCCTCGGGTGTAGAGTTCGGAGATGCGGGCACATCCTTGGTCCGCGGGGTAGTTTCGACACGAGGTGAGTCTCCTTTCGAACCTTGTAAGGTGGGATTGTCCCCCTAGGTGATTTAAATTCTATATGTGATAATTTGTGGGGGCTACGTGCGTACAAAGTGACGAGAGTCCGTACGTAGCGACTATTACTATTATGTCCGGGTAGTTAGGCCCACATCATGCCTTGTGTTTTACTTGATATGAACTATATGCGTGCGGAATTTACATTTCATATTGCCTACATCCCCGAAGTTATGAAATTTGAGAAAACTTGTAAGAAATTGATCGTGGAAAGGTATCCTCTTTTTAAAAAGGGATAATGTATGTGCATGTGACCGTTTCGCTAATTTGTATTCCGCGAGCGGAGTTGGATTTCCCCCACTTTTATGAGAGATGCACTTTTGGGACGGGCCGATCGATCCTTTGGAAGTGCATAGAGAGGTTGAGAGATGCACTTTTGGGACGGGTCGATCGATCCTTCGGCAGTGCATAGAGAGGATGACAGGTACACTTTTGGTACGGGCCGTTCGATCCTCGGCGGTGCACGAGCGTGAGTATCTTATGACTCCGGCCGGTTGTCCTTACCCTCCGTGCGTATGATTTATTTGATATTAAATTTCATGCAATTGATTTTACAGATATTCGGCAACAAGTGAAGTGGTAATTGTTTTATTTATCCCAAGCATTTTTTTATCCTGGATATCAGTACCTTATGTATATACTTGTTGCTTCACTATCCTTACATGCATACGATTTTATTTACATTTTATTAAATTATACTGTTGGACCTTAGTGAGTGTCATGTCGACCTCTCGTCACTACCTCTTCGAGGTTAGGCGGGATGTCACTGGTTACATATATATTTATGTACTCATGCTGCACTTCTGTACTTAATGGTACAGGTTCTGGGGCTGTTGTTTCTTGTTATCCGACCGGAGCTTGACACATTCTGGATCTGACTCCACGGTGATATGCCTCCCTTGAGGATTCCCAGCTGTGCTATGGAGTTATCTTTTGTTTATTCCTGTCTATATCTATTCAGACAGCAGTACATCTTGTATCATCTTTTGTATATTCTACTAGATCGCCTATTGACTTGTGACACTAGTTCCTGGCACGCACGTAGTAGATTCTATTTTGGGACTGTATATATGTATATATGTTGGATCACGATCATTTTGAATGTATGTATTTAAAATGGTAAATGCTTCCGCTTTTACTTAAACAAGCTAAGTGTAAAACTTTGAGAAATATGTGTGGTTGGTATGTTAATAATGAAAATCTCACTAATAAACAACCCTTGGCTTTCCTGACCCTGGTGTTGGGCGCCATCACGACCCGTGTGAGGTTTTGGGTCGTGACAACATTGGGTGGCACCCAACATATAGAGGCAGCACCGGAGCCCAGACCAGTTGCGGATGGCGACTAGCATAAGATGTTAGACCGATGGACTCGCTTGCGCCCTCCAGTCTTCGAGGGTGAGCGAGGTGAGAATGCCTAGGACTTCATTGATAGGTGCAGGGATAGACTGCACAACATGGGGATCCTATCGTCCCATGGAGTGGACTTCACTGCATTCCAGTTAGAGGGCAGAGCTCGCAAGTGGTGGCAGTCTTATATTCTCAACAGGCTAGCCGATTCTCCTACTATCACTTGGGAGCAGTTCACACAGATGTTCTTGGATAGATATATTCCACCCTCTGAGAGGGAAGATCTGCGTCGTCAGTTTGAATGGTTAGAGCAGGGGCAGATGCCCGTGACAGATTATGAGGCCAGGTTTTCAGAGTTGTCACGCCATGCTCTTATGATATTGCCCACCGATGCTGAGAGAGTTTGGAGGTTTGTAGCAGGGTTGCATATAGGTATTAGATCCACCATGGCTCGAGAGGTGGAGATGGGTACCCCTTATCAGCTCGTAGTGGAGATTGCTCATAGGATCGAGGGTTATCGGTCGAGGAGCAGGGAGCAGGGTCAGCAGGACAAGAGGGTTAGCTTTTTAGGGGATTTCAGAGGCGCCCCAGCTAGGGGCAGGGGTCAGCATAGCAGTGGTCAGCCCAGCAGGCCTTTTTACTCAGCACCTCCACCACCTCCCCGAGGTGTTCCAGTGAGGCCTCATTTCAGCGCCATGCCATAGCGTTCCTTCCTACCGTCCTCCAGCCATTCAGAGTTCACACAGTGGTTATTCCAGTCATCATAGATCCTCCGATCCTTATTTCAGTGCTATTCCTGAGGGCTCTCATCGCCCTCCGGCCCTTCATGGATCTTCCTCGGGGCATCAGACTGTGCCACATGGGCATTGTTATGAGTGTGGAGTGCCAGGTCATATGAGGAGGCAGTGTCCCCAATATCGGGTCAAGGCCATGTAGCAGCGCTATCAGCCGATGGGTCTGGCACCAGCAGTCCGGCCACCTAGAGGTGGAGGACAGGCCGACAAGGGTCGTCCTAGAGGTAGAGGCCAATCAAGGGGAGGTCAAGCAGTTCCTGTACACTTTGGTGGGGCTCAGTCTTCAGGTTCTCCAGCTAGGTTTTATGTTATTCCGTCCAAATCAGATGCAGTGGCCTCAGACGCCGTAATCACAAGTATTATCTCAGTATGTGGTAGAGAGGCTTGAGTATTGTTTGATCCAAGATCCACTTATTCATATGTTTCAGCCCTATTTTCTCCTTTTCTGGATATCTCTCGAGAGTCTTTGGGATCTCCTATATATGTGTCCACTCTTGTGGGCGACTCTGTGGTGGTAGACCGGGTGTATCGGTCTTGTGTGATCACTTTCTGTGGGTTCGAGACCAGAGCTGACCTTTTGTTGCTCGCCATAGTTGATTTTCAGTTTATTCTAGGCATGGATTGGCTATCTCCTTATCATGTCGTGCTTGATTGCCATGCCAAGACAGTTACTTTAGCCATGCCTGAGTCACCTAGGCTGTAGTGGAGGGGTTCTTCAGTTAGCACAGCCAGCCGGGTTATTTCATTCTTGAAGGCTCGACATATGGTTGAGAAGGGTTGTCTAGCCTATTTTGCTTATGTGCAGGACACCACCGCCGAGTCTCCGACGATTGATTTTGTGCCAATTGTTTGAGAGTATGCTGATGTATTTCCTTTGGATCTTCCGGGCATGCCTCCGGATCGTGATATTGACTTCTACATTGATTTAGCTCCAGGCACCCAGCCTATATCCATTCCTCCATACCGTATGGCTTCAAAAGAGTTAAAGGAGTTGAAGGATCAGCTTGAGGAGTTGTTGGCTAAGGGGTTCATCAGACCGAGTGTATCGCCATGGGGTGCTCAAGTTTTATTTGTGAAGAAGAAGGATGGGTCTATGCGGATGTGTATTGATTACGCTAGTTGAACAAGGTTACCATTAAGAACAAGTATCCCTTGCTGCACATCGATGATTTATTTGACCAGTTGCAGGGTGCTCGTGTGTTTTCTAAGGTTGATTTGCGATAAGGGTATCATCAGTTGAGGATTTGGGCTTCAGATGTTCCGAAGACTGCTTTTCGTACGAGATATGAACATTATGAGTTCCTAGTGATGTCCTTTGGCTTGACTAATGCCCCAGCAACATTCATGGACTTGATGAATAGGGTGTTCGGGCCATATATTGATTCTTTAGTCATTGTCTTCATTGATGACATTTTGATTTACTCCCGTAGCCTGGGGAAGCACGAGCAACATTTGAGATTTGTGCTCCAGACCTTGCGAGAACAGAAGCTATATGCTAAGTTCTCCAAGTGTGAGTTTTGGTTGGATTCTGTGGCATTTTTGGGGAATGTGGTATCCGGAGAAGGTATCAAGGTTGATCCTCAAAAGATCGAGGCAGTTCAGAGTTGGTCGCATCCTACTTCAGCTACAGAGATCAGGAGCTTTTTGGGCCTAGCAGGCTATTATCGCCGATTTGTGGAGGGTTTCTCTTCTATTGGAGCTCCATTGACTAGATTAACTCAGAAGAATGCCCCGTTTCGATGGTCTGATGAGTGTGAGGCGAGCTTTCAGAAGCTCAAAGAAGCATTTACCTCAGCGCCAGTTCTAGTATTGCCTTCCGGTTCTAGGAGGTACACGGTATATTACGATGCTTCACGCGTTGGCTTGGGGTGTGTATTGATGCAGGAGAGGAGAGTTATTGCTTATGCTTTACGCCAGCTGAAGGTTCATGAGAAGAATTACCCTGTGCACGATTTGGAGTTGGCGGCGATTGTTCATGCTCTTAAGATTTGGAGGCACTATTTCTATGGAGTGTCCTGTGAGGTTTATACAGACCACCGTATCTTGCAGCACTTGTTCAAGCAGAAGGATCATAATTTGAGGCAGCGCAGATGGCTTGAGTTGTTGAAGGATTATGATATCACCATTCTTTATCACCCGGGCAAGGCAAATGTGGTGGCAGATGCTTTGAGCAGGAAGGCTGAGAGTATGGGTAGTTGGGCTTATATTGCAGCAGAGGAGAGACCTCTAGCCTTGGACATTCAGTCCTTGGCCAATCGCCTGGTGAGATTAGATCTTTCAGAGCCTCGTCGAGTTTTGGCACATGTGGTTGCTCAGTCTTCATTATTGGGAGAGATTAAGGCCCGACAGTTCTATGATCCGTGCTTAGCAAAACTTCGGGGGACAGTGGTTCTGGGTAGGTCCAAGGAGGTTACTATTGGCGATGATGGTTTTCTAAGACTTCAGGGCCACTTATGTGTTCCCAATGTTGATGGCCTGAGGGAGAGGATTCTAAAAGAGGCACACAGTTCTCGCTATTCTGCTTACCCTGGTGCTATGAAGATTTATCGTGATTTGAAGCAGCATTACTCGTGGAGGCGAATGAAGAAGGACATTGTGGAGTATGTGACTAGGTGCCTTAATTTCCAGCAGGTTAAGTATGAGCACCAGAGGCCAGAAGGCCTACTTCAGCAGATGCCCATTCCTGAGTGGAAAAGGGAGCGCATTGCTATGGACTTCGTGGTTGGGTTGCCTCGGACTTTGCGGAAGGTTGACGCGATTTGGGTCATTGTGGATAGATTGACCAAATCGGTGCATTTCATCCCAGTGGCTAATACTTATACATATGAGAGGTTGGCCCAGATCTACATTCGGGAGATAGTCCGGTAGCATGGTATGCCGGTGTCCATTATATCAGATCGAGGTCCTCAGTTCACCTCGCACTTCTAGAGAGCATTGCATAGGGAGATGGGCACCCAGATAGATCTCAGCACAACATTTCACCCTCAGACTGATGGTCAGTCGGAGCGCACAGTTCGGATATTGGAGGTCATGCTCAGGGCATGTGTGATTGATTTCGGAGGTCAGTGGGACCAGTTCTTGCCTTTGGCCGAGTTTGCTTACAATAATAGTTATTAGTCCAGCATTGAGATGGAACCATTTGAGGCTTTGTATNGCAAATACGTCGAAAATACGCAAAAGGAGACGCCCGGGCGATAGCCGGGCGTTTTCCCCCTAAAGCCAGGCCCCCCCTGACGTTAGGGGGCGTTTACCCCATAAAGCCTGCCCCCCCTGGCGTTAGGGGGCGTTAGGGCCATAACGCCAGGTCCCCCTGGCGTTAGGGGGGCGTTAGAGCCCGAACGCCAGGGGTCTCCAGTGTCGCCCAAGTCCGAGTTTGACGAGTTTAAGT
>ML373496.1:0-49206 GCA_005239525.1 Nicotiana knightiana | reverse complement strand
ATGAAGACTTCAAGGAAGTCCTCCACCATATCCGTGAATATTTCCATCATGCACCGCTGAAATGTGGCAGGTGCATTGCAAAATCCAAATGGCATTCTAGAGAAGGCAAAGGTCCCGTACGGGCAGGTGGAGGTTGTTTTCTCCTGATCTTGTTATGAGAATATGATTGTAGCCTGAATACCCATCCAAGAAACAATAGAAGGCGCGCCCAGCAAATCTATCAAGCATTTGGTCCAGAAATAGCAATGGAAAGTGATCCTTTCGGGTCACCTTGTTCATCTTCCGGTAATCCATACGAACTCTCAAGCCAGTCACGGTCCGAGCGCGAATCAGCTCATTCTTTTCATTCTTCACCACGGTCATACCACCCTTTTTTGCAACACACTGCACTGATAAAGTCCAAGCACTCTTAGAGATTGGATAAATAACCCCAGCATCAAGCCATTTGATTATCTCCTTTTTCACCACCTCTTGCATTTCCACATTCAACCTCTGTTGATGTACCACAGATTATTTTGCATCATCTTTAAGAATAATTTTGTGCATGCAAAAGGCGGGGCTTATGCCCCGAATATCATCCAGGGTCCATCCAATTGCCTTTTTTATCCTTTGGAGCACTTCAAGAGTTGATTCTACCTGCACTTGGTTTATGCAAGAAGAAAGTATAACAGGTAAAGTACAAGTAGGGCCCAAGAATTCATACCTGATATGTGGTGGAAGAGGCTTTAACTCCAAGGTTGGTGGCTCCTCGATTGAGGTCTTTGTCGGTGGATTCTTCTGATTTTCCAAATCCAAGGATAGTTTGCGGGGTCCATAGGAATAAGAACCCATGCCCAACAATGCATTAGTACACTCCACCAAACCATCTGTCACAACATCCTTATGATTCAGTAAGACTGCTTCCATGGGGTCCTCCACATTGATCATTGAGCTTGTATCATCAATTATCACCTCAGCAACTAAGTCCACAAAACAGCACACCTCCGTACTATTTGGTCTCCGCATTGATTTGCATACATGGAAAATGACCTTTTCATCACCCACCCTGAAGGTGAGGTCACCGGCCTCCACATCTATGAAATCCTTCCGCGTTTCTAGGAAAGGTCTACCCAATATAATCGGCACCTCATAGTCGACTTCACAATCCAATATCACAAAATTCGCTGGCAAGATGAATTTGTCGACCCGTACCAAAACATCATCAATGATACCCAAGGGTCACTTCATAGTTCTATCCGCCATTTGAAGCCGCATCAAATTTGCTCTCGGTTGGCCAATTCCCAAGGTTTTAAAGACATAATAAGGCATCAAATTGATACTAGCACCGAAGTCACATAATGCCTTTGCAAAGTTCGCACTACCAATAGTGCAAGGGATAGTGAATGCTCCGGGAGCCTCTAGTTTGGGTGCCATTGAGTGCACAATTTCCCTCACTTGGTGGGTCATCTTGATTGTTTCTCACTCCATGGATCTCTTCTTCGTCACCAAGTCTTTCATAAACTTGGCATACCCGGGCATTTGTTCAAGAGCCTCAACTAATGGTACGTTGATAGACAAAATCTTCATCATTTCTATGAACTTTTTGAACTGATTCTCATTCTTCTGCTTAGCCAATATTTGAGTATAGGGAGGAGGATGCCTAGGAAATGGATCATTGGCTTTTGGCACAACTAGCTCTAGTACGTCAATTATGTGTTCCCTAGACGGGTTCACATCATTTGCCGATTCCTCCTCATTTTCTTTGATGTCAATCCTCACTTCACAATTTCTCGTCTCTTCAATCACTTGTTCAACCTCAATAGGAACTTTCTCTTGTTGCATATCATCATCATCACTAACAACCCTCTTTTTCTTGGAAGAACTAGCCTTACCACCTCGACCACTCCTTGTGGTCACCGCTATTGCATGTCCAGTATTGTTGGTGTTTCCACCCTTTGGGTTCACTATTGTGTCATTAAGGTAGTGCCCCGTTGGGGCGAGTGTTCAAATATTGTGATATTTGTCCCATTTGGACCTCAATATTTTGGATGGAGGTAGCGTGGGAATCAATTTGAGCATCTGAATCCGCATTCCGCTCCATCATCTGTTTAAACATATACTCGATCTGTCCCATATCATTGCTTGACGAACTCGGATCTTGGGATTGATAGGGGTGGATTGTTGGGTTGTTGATACATCGGGGGACTTTAAAATCCCGACCCCCGATTACTGTATCCACCCCAATCGCTATTGTTGTTCCCATTCCAATTGTGTTGTTGCCTCCACATTGTTGATTGTTGTTCCCACAGTTGCTAGAGTTGTTATTGTTATTCCAATTTCCTTGTCCTTGATTGTTCCAATTTTGGTTGTTCCCCTGAGATCTCCGCTGCCTATTAGATGAATTGTTCTTTTGCCCTTGAAAATTATTTGCATACATCACATCTTCATTTTGTTCATCATAAGATCCGTCATTGTTATATCCACTCACACCTTGCTCACTTTGATCATTGTTGCTTTGCATTTGATTGCCACGTTGTCTGGGTTTGCTGACCAAAAGATTGACCCTTCAATATCATGCACTTGCTTTGGACCTTGGATTTGTTGAAATTGCGCCTTAGCAAGTTGATTCATGGTAGTTGTTAGCTCAGCAATGGCCTATCCATGGTCTTGGAGTTCTTTATGAAGATTTATCACACTTGGGTCACCTTGGGGCACATTAGCCCGACTTTGCCATGCTGACGAAGTGTCAGCCATTTCATCCAGAATATCACAGGCTTCATCATAAGATAGCTTCTAGAAATTGCCCCCAGCCAATTGGTTTACTACACACTGATTGGTTGTATTGATGCCTCGGTAGAATGTTTGTTGTATCATGGCCTCTGTCATGTCATTTTTGGGGCATTCTTTGACCATTGTTCTGTAGCGCTCCCAAATCTCGTGAAGGGTCTCATTCGGTTCCTGCTTGAATGCCAATATCTCATCTCTCAAAGCTGACATGTGGCCGGGGGAGAAAAACTTAGCAATGAACTTATCCGCAACTCATCCCAAGTAGAGATAAAATGGTTGGGGAGTCGTTCAAGCCAATCCAGTGCTTTCCCCCGAAGAGAGAAAGGAAATAATTTGAGCCTCAAGGCATCCTCTGATACATTGGTTTGCTTACTCCCCCAACAGGTGTCCAAAAATCCTTTTAAGTGTTTGTAGGCACTCTGATGGGGAGTACCTGTGAAATAACCTCGCTTCTCCAAAAGAGTTAGCATGACATTAGTGATTTGAAAATTGCCCGCCCGGATTCTGGGTGGGACAATTTCACTGGCGTACCCCTCATTCGGAAGTACCCGAGGCGATTCTCTTGGAGGTACCAGCGTAGGGTCTGGAATATTATTATTTGCATTGTCTTGACGGCCTCGTCTTTGATCTTGAGGTACTAGAGGTATCTCATCTTCCCCGTTATCATCTACCTCCTCCCCCGGTAAAACATTGCCCAGAGGTTCAGCCATGTGTACCTGTAGTGATTGAAGCACACAAATTAATGAAATAAAAGGAAAGAAAAACAATCTACACAACTAATTGAATAGATAGCCAACAACATTTTTAACTCCCTGGAAACAGCGCCAAAAAGTGTTTGGCTCTCACCTACACCACTATAGAATGGCAAGGCAAGGTCGATGTAGCTTTTGTCCGATAGGATCTGGAGCGAAATCCACATGGAGTTAGATGATTGGAGTCGAGTTCCTATCTTATGTAGAAGTGTGAGTTGTTCTTAATTACTCTTCTAAACATGGGTTGATTTGATTCTATACTTGCTAAAAATTACTACTATCAGGCTAGCTACAATATTTTTGTGGAATGTTATCAAGTATTAAAATGCACTAGGGATGGAACTTGCTCCTAAGCGAGTATCTAACGGGATCTAAAATCTAGGATAAACTTGTGGGTCATGGGCTCGTGATATGACCTCATACTAATTTACTCACCCAATACTTCTCGGTAGTTTGGGTGACTTTGCCCGAATTGTCTTCCTCAAGCCTAATTGGGTGTTTCAACAAAGCAAATGAAATGGATCAAGTCGGGTATTACTATCTCTAGTTTCTACTCTTCAATTGGGGCTATAAATCTCTTGAATTCACCCCAATTCCTTGTTAGCCTAATTTACCTCAACTTGGGTTATCTTTATCAAGAGTAACCCTTGTCAAAAAGGCATGAATCAGCGTTTGCAACAACTAATTCAATGAATTAAGCATGAATTAGACTAAATATCATAGACCCAATCACAAGTAGACCCTAAAATTGAAGACCCATTAGATACCCACACTAGGTTTGGGTCACAACCCTAGCTTATGGGTCTAGCTACTCATTTCCATGGAAGAAATCAAAGTAGAAGATGAAATTAAAGCCATAGATGTCGATTACAAAGATAAAATCTAAGATTAAGAGTAGAATCTATGCTAAAATTACTCAAAAAGGTAAAAAGACACTATTCATGAGCTCCTCGCAATATCGGATGCCCTAAAAATGAGAAAAAGAAGTATTTATACACAGCTGAAAATACTGGACAAAATTGCCCCTATGGAGATTCCGCTATCAACGGAATATTGCATGCCTCAGCGAAGTGGATTCCGCGGCCGTGAAATTATAAGTGCGGACCGCGGTTCTCGACTTGGCAATTTTCTGAACTTGTTTTCGCTCCCAGTGGAATACTGAACGCTTTAACGAATCTCGAAAGCGCGATAACGAAATTTTAGCGCTGACCGCGCTCTTGTGAAGGATCATTTTAAGCAGCTCTCTGAACCTGGTAATCCGCTCCTAGTGGATTATTGAGCGCTCCAGCTGTTAGGAATGCGTGGCCGCGTACTTCTGGCGCTGTCAGCGGTTCCACAAGCTTCAAAACATAACTCTCTAAAGTTTAATCCGCGACTGCTGACCGAATTCCGCTACAGCGGAATGTCTTCCGCTGCAGCGTAATAGTTTCGCCGTCAGCACTTTTGCTGGCTTCCTGCGCTGTGCAAGTTTGGCTCCTGTTTGAGTTGTTTTTAGCTATTCTCCTCAATTTTACTCAAAACCTGCAATTCAAGCACCTTGCATTAGTGTTCCGAAGTACCTTAGTGCAATTTATTCCCAAAGCCCAAGCAAACGAGAGTAAATAGTAGGTAAAAATGCCTAGTTATCACGGCCCATTTAGAAGGCGTGGGCTATAGCACACGAAAAACTATGAACCGGGTGGGATTCCAATTTTATAGCCGTAAAATGCCAAAAAAGTGGAACAGTCATGGCGGGGCGATGACTATGGTTCCTTATGTCATTTTTGATGGACCGAAAAAATTTTAGACGATGCGGGTCTGGGGGCCCGAGTCCATGCCGTAGGCGTGGGCAATATCACACGAAAATCCGAGAATCGGGCAGAATTTTGGTTTTATGGCCGTAAAATGCCAAAAAACAAGAACGGCCATGGAGGGACCGATGACTATGGTTCCTTAAGTCATTTTCGGTGGCTCAGAAACTTTTTTAGGTGATCCGAGTCCGGGGGCCCGGGTCCATGCGGAAGGTGTGGTCACACAAAAATATGGGAATGAGGAAAAATTCCAATTTTATAGTCGTAAAATGCCAAAAAACAAGGAATAGTCATGGCGAAGCGGTGGCTATGGTTCCTTAGGTCGTTTATGATGGCCCAAAAATTTTTAGGTTATCTGGATTCATGGGCCCGGACCCATGCGTAAGGCGCGAGCTATAGCACACGAAAATCTAGGAATCAAGCAGAATTTTAGTTGTATGGCCATAAAATGCCAAAAAATGAGGAAAGGCCATGGCGGGGATGTGACTATGGTTCCTTAGGTCATTTTTTATGGCACGGAAAATATTTAGGCGCTCTGGGTCCGGGGTTCCTGGCCCATGTGGAAGGGGTGGGCTTTAGCACACGAAAATCTGGGAATCAGACGGGATTCTATATCTATGGCCGTAAAATGCCAAAACACGAGGAATGGTCATAGTTGGACGGTGACTATGGCTCCTTATATTGGTTTTTATGGCCAGAAAAAAATTTAGGCTATCAGGGTCCTGGGGCCTACAACAAAAGAAAATCTAGGTATCAGGCGGAATTCCAGTTTTGTGGCTGTAAAATGCCAAAAAATGAGAAACTGTCATGGCGAGACGGTGACGATGGTTCCTTAGCTAGTGTTTGGTGGCCCAGAAAATTTTTAAGCAATCCAGGTCCGATGTCGGGGCCCATGCGGAAGGCGTAGGCTATAGCTCACCAAAATTTGAGAATCAAGCAGAATTTCAGTTTTATAGTTGTAAAACGCTAAAAACGTGGAATAATCATGATTGAGCGGTGAATATGGTTCCTTAAGCAGTTTTGGATGGCCGGAATTTTTTTATGTGATCCGGTTTTTGGGACCCGGGACCATGCAGAAATAGTGGGCTATAGCACACGAAAAACTATGAATTGGACGAGATTCCATATTATAGCTGTAAAACACCAACAAATGAGGAACGGTCATGGCGAGACAATGATTGTAATTCCTTATGTCTTTATGTTCATCCGAAAATATTTTAGGTGAATAGCACAAGGAAATCTAGGAATCGGGCAATGTTCTAGTTTTATGGCAGTAAAATACCAAAAAACAAGAAACTCTCATGGAGGGGCCAGTGAATATGGTTCCTTAGGTTATTTTTGGTTGTTCGAAATTTTTTTAGGTGATTCAGGTTCGGGGTCCTAGGCCCATGTGGAAGGTGTGGGCTATAACACACGAAAATGTAGGAATCAAGCATTCCAGTTTTATGGCCGTAAAACACCAAAAATGAGGAACCGTCATGGAGGGGCAGTGACTATGGTTCCTTACGTCATTTATGATGGCCCAAAATTTTAAGTGATCCAGGTCGGGGGCCGGGCCCATACGGAAGGCGTGGGCTATAGCACACCAAATCGAGGAATCTGGCGGAATTCCAGTTTATAAAGGTAAAACGCCAAAAAACGAGGAATGGTCATGGCGGGGCGGTCACTATATGGTTCCCTACATTGTTTTTTATGGCCCGGAAAATTTTTAGCTGATCCAGGTCCAAGGGCCCTGGCCCATGCGAAAGGCGTGAGCTCTAGCACACGAAAATCTAGGAATCAGGTAGAATTCCAATTTTATAGCTGTAAAACGCCAAAAAATGAGGAACAGTCATGGCGGGGTGGTGACTATGATTCCTTAGGTCATTTTTTATGGCCCAAAATATTTTTAGGCGATCCAGGTATGGGGGCCCGGGCCCATGCAAAAGGTGTAGGCTATAACACACGAAAATCTGGGAATCAGGTTACACTCCACTTTTATGGCTATAAATTGTCAAAAAATAAGGAACGGTCATGGTGGGGCGGTGACTATGGTTTTTAATTCATTTTTTATGGCACGAACAAATTTTATTCGATCCGGGTCCGGGGGCTCGGGCCCATGCAAAAGGCGTAGGCTATAACACACGGAAATTTGAGAATCGGGTAGAATTCAAGTTTTATGTCTATGGTTCCTTAGGTCGTTTATGATGGCCCTAGATAATTTTAGGTGATCCGATTCCAAGGTCGGGCCCATGCGGAAGGCGTGGGCTATAGCACACGAAAATCTAGGACTCAGTCAGAATTCTAGTTTTATGGCCGTAAATCGCCAAAAAATAAAGAACGATTATGGTTGGCCGGTGGCTATGGTTCCTTTGTTTGTTTTTGATGGCCTAGAAAATTTTAGGCGATGCGGGCCGAAGGGCCCGGGCTCATGCAAAAGGCGTGGGCTATAGCATACGAAATCTGGGAATCAAGCAGAATTCCAGTTTTATGATCGTAAAATGCCAAAAAATGAGGAACTCTCATGCAAGGCAGTGAATATGGTTCCGTAGGTTGTTTTTGATGGTCTAAAAAAATTTTAGGCGATCCGGGTGGGAGGCTCGGGCCCGTGTGGAGGCATTGGTTAGAACATAAAATTTTGGGAATCGGGCGGAATTCTATTTTTATGGTCGTAAAACTCTAAAAACGAGGAACGGTCATAGCAGGGCGGTAACTATGGTTCCTCAGGTCATTTTTATGGCGTGAAATAAATTTTAGGCGATTGGGGTCCAGGGTCCAAGGCCCATGCGGAAGGTGTGAGCTATAAAATACAAAATTTAGGAATTGGGTTAAATTCTTGTTTTATGACCGTAAAACGCCCAAACACGAGGAATATTCATGGTGTGGAAGTGACTATGGTTCCTTCAGTCATTTATGATGGCTCGTAAAAATTTTAGGCGATCTGGGTCCGGGAGCTTAGGCCCATGCAGAAAGCGTGGGTTATAGCACATGAAAATCTGAGAATAAGGAAAGATTCTAATTTTATGGCCGTAAAATGACAAAAAAAATGATGAACTGTCATGGCGGCGCAGTGACTATGGTTCCTTAGGTGGTTTTTAATGGCCGAAATTTTTTAGGATATTCGGGTGCAGGGCTCTGGCTCATGGGAAAGGCATGGGTGACAGCTCACAAAAATCTAGGAATCAGGCGAAATTCCAGTTTTATGATCGTAAAACGCTAATAAACGAGGAACGGTCGTGGCATAGCATGGCGTGGTATGGCGATGAATATGGTTCCTAAGGTCGTTTTTTATGTCATAGAAATATTTTAGGTTATGCGGTCCAGGGGCCCGAGCCCATGTGGAAGGCGTGGGCTATAACACACGAAATATGGGAATCGGGCGAACTTCTAGTTTTATAGCCATAAAATTCCAAAAAATGAGGAATTCTCATAGCGGGGCGGTACTACGTGGTTCCTTAGGTCATTTTTGATGGCTCAGAAAAAATTTTGCCGATCCGGGTCCGGGTGCCCTGACGTATGCAGAAGGCTTGGGCTGTAGCACATGAAAATTTGGGAATCGGGCAAAATTCTAGTTTTATGGTCGTAAACGAATCAAAAGAGAAACGGTCATGGCGGAGCGGTAACTATGGTTCCTTAGGTCATTTTTGATGGCCCGGAAAATTTTAGGCGATCCGGGTTCGGTTTCTCGGGCCCATGTGGAAGGCGTGGACTATGCACACGGAAATCTTGGAATCAGACAAAATTCTTGTTTTATGGTCGTAAAACGCCTAAACACAAGGAACGGCTATGTCGGGGCGATGACTATGGTTCCTTATGTAGTTTATGATGGCCTAAAAACGTTTTACGTGATCAAGGTCCGAGGGCCCGAACCCATGCGGAAAACGTGAGTTATAGCTCACGAAAATTTGGGAATCAGTTGGAAATCCAGTTTTATGACTGTAAAACACCAAAAAAGAGGAATGATCATGGCGGGCGGTGACTACGATTCCTTAGGTCATTTTTTATGGCACAGAAAATTTTAGGCGATCTAGGTCGAGGGGCCCGGGCTCACACAAAAGGCGTGAGCTATAGCACACGAAAATCTGGGAATCGGACGAAATTCTATTTTTATGACCGTAAAACACGAAAAAAGAAAAAAAAAAGAAAAAGGGTCATGGAGGGATGGTGACTATGGTTCCTTAGGTCGTTTTTGATGGCTCAGAAAATTTTTAGGCGATCTTGGTCCGGGTACCCGTGCCTATGCGAAAGGCGTGGGCTATCAGCACACGAAAATCTGGGAATCAGGTAGAATTCTTGTTTTATGGCCGTAAAACGCCAAAACACGAGGAATGCCTATTGCATGGCGGTGACTATGGAACCTTAGGTTATTTATGATGGCCTAAAAAGATCTAGGTAATCCCGGTCCGAGCGCCCGAGCCCATGCGGAAAGCGTGGGTTATAGCTCACGTAAGTTTGGGAATTCCAGTTTTATGGCCGTAAAACGCCAAAAGAGAAGAACGATCATGGCAGGGTGGTGACTATAGTTCCGTAGGTCGTCTTTGATGGCCCAAAAAATTTAAGGCGATCTAGGTCGGGGGACGTGGGCTCACACGAAAATCTGGGAATCAGACGGAATTCCAGTTTTATGACCGTAAAACGCAAAAAAAAAACGAATAAAAAGGGTCATGGCAGGGTGATTACTATGGTTCCTTAGGTTGTTTTTTATGGCTCAGAAATATTTTAAGTGGTCTTGGTCCGTGGACTTGGTCTCATGCGGAAGGCGTCATGGATGTCATGGGCGGAATTCTAGTTTATGGTTGTCAAATGCCAAAAAATGAAGAATGGTCATGGATGGCGGTGACTATGGTTCCTTAAATCATTTTTGATGGCCCAAAATATTTTTAGGTGATCTAGGTTTGGGGGCCCGGGACCATGCAAAAGACGTTGGCTATAACACACGAAAATCTGGAAATACGGCGGAATTCCAGTTTTATGGCTGTAAAACGCCAAAAAACGAGTAACAGTCGTGGTAGGGCGGTGACATTGGTTCCTTACGTTGTTTTTGATGGCCCGAAAATTTTTTAGGCGATCTCAGACCGGGGTTCCGTGCGTAAAGCGTGGGCTATAGCAGACGAAAATCTGGGAATCGGGCAGAATTCAAATTTTATGGCCGTAAAACACCAAAAAACAAGGAATTGTCATGAGGGGCGGTGAATATGGTTTCTCAGGTCATTTTTATGTCTCGAAAATATTTTAGCTAATCCGGGGGGGGCATGCGGAAGGCATGAGCTACATCACATGAAAATTAGGAAATCAGGCAGAATTTAAGTTTTATGGCCATAAAACGTCAAAAAAGAGGAACTGCCACGAAAGGGCGATGATAATGGTTCCATAGGTCATTTTTTATGGCCCAAAATGGTTTTAGGCGATATAGGTACGGGGCCCCGGGCCCATGCGAAATGCGTGGGCTATAAAAAATGAAAATCTGGGAGTCAGGCGGAATTCCACTTATATGGCCGTAAAATGCCAAGAAATGAGGAACAGTCATGGCGGGACGGTGAAAATAGCACACAAAAATCTGGGAATCAGACGGAATTGCAGTTTATGACCGTAAAATGCCAAAAAACGAGAAATAGTCGTGGTGGGGTGGTTACTATGGTTCTTTAGGTCATTTTGGTGTCCCTAAAAATTATTAGGAGATCCAGGTGTAGAGGCCCGTGCCTATGTGGAAGGCGTGGGCTATAGCACCTAAAAATTTGGGAATCAGGCAGAATTCCAGTTTTACGACCGTAAAACGCCAAAAAATGAGGAACGTTCATGGAGGGGAAGTCACTATGGTTCCTTAGGTCATTTTTTATGGTCCGGGAAATTTTAGGCGATACGAGTTCAGAGGCCCAGGACCATGCGGAAAGCGTGTGCTTTAGCACGCGAAAATCTGGCAATCGGGTGGAATTCCAGTTTTATGGCCGTAAAATGCCAAAAAATGAGGAACGGTCATCGCGGGGCGATGATTATGGTTTCTTAGGATATGTTTCAGGGGGCCTGGGCCCATACGAAAGGCGTGGACTATAGTACACAAAAACCTGGGAATCGGGCGGCAGACCAGTTTTATGGCTGTAAAATGCCAAAAAATAAGGAACGGTCATGGCGAGGTGGTGACTACGGTTCCTTAGGTATTTTGTGATGCCCGAAAAAAAAATTGGCGACCCGAGTCCGTGGGCCAGGGCTCATGGGGAAGGCGTGGACTGCACAGCACACGAAAATATGAAATCCTGCGAAATTTCAATTTTATGGCCGTATAACCCCAAAAGACGAGGAAAGATCATGGAAGGGAAGTGACTATGGTTCCTTAGGTAATTGGTTAAGGTGATCAGGGTCCGTAATCCCGGACCATGCGTATGGCAAAGGCTATAGCACACAAAAATTGTGGAATCGGGCGAAATTCTAATTTGATGTCTGTAAAACGCCAAAAAATGAGGAACAGTCATAGCAGGGCACTGACTATGGTTCCTTAGGACATTTTTTATCGCTCGAAAAACATTTAGGTGATCTGGGTCAGGGGGAACGGTCCATGTGGAAGGTGTGGGCCGTAGAACACAAAAATTTGGGAAACGAGCGGAATTCGAGTTTTATAGTCGTAAAATGCCAAAAAATGAGAAACGGTCATGGAGGGGTAGTGAATAGGGTTCCTTAGGTAGTTTTTGATGGCTCGGAAAAATTTTAGGCGACCCGGTTGGGGTCCGGGGCCCATGCCTAAGGCGTGGGATAAAGCAAACGAAAATATGGGAATCGAACTAAATTCAGGTTTTATGGACATAAAACTCCAAAAAACGATTAGCGATCAGGGAGGGATGGTGACTATGGTTCCTTTGTTTTTGAAGGCACATAAAATTTTTAATTGATCAGGGTCCGGAGGCCGGGGTCATGCGGAAGATATGGTCTATAGCACAAAAAAATCGTGGATTCGGGTGGAATTCCAGTTTGATGGTCGTAAATTGCCAAAAAACAAGAAACAATCATGGTGAGGCGCTCACTATGGTTCCTTATGTCATTTTTCATTGCTCAAAAAAATTTTAGGCGATCCGGGTCCGGGGCCTGGGCCCGTGCGAAAGATGTGGGTTATAGAACACAAAAATTGGAAATCAAGCGCAATTCAAGTTTTATGTCCGTAAAAAGTCAAAAAAAGAGGAACGGTGATGGTGAGGTGTGACTACCTGGTTCCTCAGGTAATTTTTTATTTTCCAAAATTTTTTTAGTGGATCTGGGTCCGGCGGCCTGAACCCATGCGGAAGGCATGGGCTATAGCACACGAAAATCTAGGAATCAAGTAGAATTCTTGTTTTATGGTCGTAAATGCCAAAAAAATAAGGAACGCTCATGGAGATATGGTGACTATGGTTCCTTAGATCGTTTTTGATAGCCCAAAATATTTTTAGTCGATCTAGGCCTGGGCGCATGCGGAAGGTGTAGGCTATAACACACGAAAATCTTGATCTTAGGCGAAATTCCAGCTTTATGGCCGTAAAATGCCAAACAACGAGGAACGGTCATGGAAGGGTGGTGACAATGGTTCCTTCGGTCATTTTTTATGGCCTATAAAAATTTTAGGCGATGCACGGGAGGCTGGGCTCATGCGAAAGGCGTGGGTTATAGCACACGAAAATCTAAGAATCGAGCGAAATTCAAGTTTTATGGCCGTAAAACCACAAAATACGAGGAACGATCACAGAGGGGCGGTGACTATGGTTCCTTAGCTTGTTTTTGATGGCACAAAAAATTGTAACTATTCAGGGTTTGGAGGCCAGGGCTATAGCACCCAAAATCGTGGAATCGGGGGGAATTCCAGTTTGATGGCCATAAAATGCCAATAAACAAGGAACGTCCATGGTGAGGCGCTCACTATGGTTCCTTAGGTCATTTTTGATTTCTCAATAAAACTTTTAGGCGATCCGATCCCAGGCGCCCGGGCCCATGCGGAAGGTGTGGGCAATAGAACACAAAAATCTGGAAATCGGGCGAAATTCAAGTTTTATGGCCACAAAACGCCAAAAGAGAGGAACGATCACACCGAGGCGGTGACTATGTGGTTCCTTAGGTCATTTATGATGGTCCAAAAAAATATTAGCCGAATAGGGTCCGAGGCCCGAGCCTATGCGAATGACGTGGGCTAGAGCTCACGAAAATCTAGGAACCAAGCAGAATTTCAAATATATGGCCGTAAAATGTCAAAAAATGAGGAATGCTCATGGCGGGACAGTGACTATGGTTCCTTAGGTAATTTTTGAAAGCCCAAAATTTTTTAAGGTGATCCAGGTCCAGGGGTTTGGGCTCATGCGGAAGGTGTGGCTATAACACACGAAAATCTTAGAATCAGGCAAAATTTCAATTTTATCACCGTAAAATGCCAAACAATGAGGAATTGTCATGGAAGGGCGAGCAAAATGGTTCCTTAGGTCATTTTTGATGGTCCGAAAAAACCTTAGGCGATGCGGGTTCAGGGGCCTGGGCTCATGCGGAAGGCATGGGCTATAGGATATGATAATTTGGGAATCAGGCAGAATTCCAGCTTAATGCCCGTAAAACGCCAAAAATTCAGAAATAGTCATGGAAGGGTGGTGACTATGGTTCCTTAGGTCATTTTTGATGGCCCAAAAAAAATTTAGGCGATCCGGTACGGGGGTCCAGGCCCATGCGGGTATGGGCTGTAGCATACGTAAATTGGGTATCAGGAAAAATTCTTGTTTTATTACCGTAAAATGCCAAAACACGAGGAACGACCATGGCTGAGTGGTGAATATGATTCCTTTGGTCGTTTTTCATGTCCCAGATATTTTTAAGCGATCCGGGATCTGGGTCCCGAGGCCATGTGAGAGGTGTGGGCTATAACACTCGAAAATCAAGGAATCAGGAACTCTAATTTTATGAACGTAAAATGCCAAAAAATGAGGAACGATCATATCGAGGCAGGGTATATGGTTCCTTAGGTCATTTTTGATGTCCTGAAAATATTTTAGGCGATCCGGGTCCTAGGCTTGGGCCAATGCAGAAGGCATGGGCTATAGCACACGAAAAATTGTGAGTAGGGTGGAATTCTAGTTTTATGACTGTAAAACGCCAAAAAAGAGGAACGGTCGTGGCGGGGAAATGACTATGTGGTTCCTTAGGTCATTTTTTATTGCCCAGAAAAATTTAAGCCGATCTGGGTCCGGGATTCTGGGCCCATGCGAAAGGCATGGGCTATAACACACAAAAATCTGGGAATCAGGCAGAATTCCTGTTTAATAGTCGTAAAACGCCAAAATCCATAAACGGTCATGGCGGTGCGGTGACTATGGTTCCTTAGGTCATTTTTTATGTCAGAAAAAATTTTAGGCGATTCGATCTGGGGGCATGGGCCCATGCGGAAGGCATGGGCAATGAAAATTTGGGTATCAGACGGAATTCTTATTTTGTAGCTGTAAAAGCCAAAACATGAGGAATGGCTATGGAAGGGCGTTGACTATAGTTCCTTAGGCCATTTTTGATGGCCCTAAAAATTCTTAGGTGATCCGGGTTCGGGGCCCTTGGCACACGAAATCTGACAATCGGGCAGAATTCTTGTTTATGACCGTAAAACACCAAAAAATAAGGAATGGTCATGGCAGGGCGGTCATTATGGTTTCTTAGGTTGTTTGTGATGTCCAAAAAAAATTTAGGCGATACGTGTCCGAGGGCTATCGCCTGGGCCCATGCTAAAGGCGTGAGCTATAGCACATGAAGCTCTGGGAATTGGGCGGAGTTCCAGGTTTATGACCATAAAACGTCAAAACATGAGGATCGGTCATGGTAGGGTGGTAACTATGTGGTTCCTTAGGTCATTTTTTATGGCTTGGAAATTTTTTAGCCGATCCAGGTCGGCCATGGCCCTTGAGAAAGGCGTGGGCTACAGCACAGAAAATTTGGGAATCGGGCGGAATTCCAATTTTATGGCCGTAAAATGCCAAAAAACGAGGAACATTCAAGGAGGGGCGGTGACTATGGGTCCTTAAGCCATTTTTGATGGCCCGAATTTTTTTTAGGCAAACTGGGTCCCGCGGCCGGGGGCATGCGGAAGGCGTTTAGGCGGAATTCTAGGTTTTTGATTGTAAAACACCAAAAAATGAGGAACGGTCATAGCGGGATGGTGACTATGGTCCTTAGATAATTTTTTATGCCCCGAAAAATGTTAGGCGATCCAAGTCCAGGTTCCTGGGAACATGCGGAAGGCGTGGACGATAGCGCACGAAAATCTAATAAGCGGGCAAAATTTTAGTTTTATTGCCGTAAAACGCCAAAAACGAGGAATAGTTATTGTTAATGTAAATCCTAAGGGAAATGAGAAAAAACTCATTTCCTTCGTCCGTTTGCTTTAGTGTAAAAGCATTTACAATCCAATATTCAAAGAATATTTCTTTTTAATAAACAACTCAAATTTAGCATTTCATTGTATGTTACTTGCTCTTTTATCAATATTAATTTTGGGTAAATGATTTTTTCCTTTTTGCATGAATTCCATAAATTTATATTATTATAAAAGCATGAATACAATGTCGGTTTACAAAAATATCCTTATAATATTAAGCATAATAACTCATAATTAACTGAAATTTTAGATATTAGCCTTATAATTCTATTAGTTTTAGGACATAATTCTACACGTTAGGAATCCTGCATGATTACCTTTAGGAATCCTATTAATAAAATTACTTTCCGGTTGTCTAATTCATATAACATTGAACAAGTAAATATCTTTAGTCATGTAACCCTATTACTTTTAAGATAACTTCTTAAAAATTCCTATTACTAATTTAATTTGAAAATATTTTATAATGTCCTATTACTAATTTAATTTCAGAATATATTACATTGTTCAAATCCATTTAGAAAAAACAGAGCCTATAACTATCTATCTATATCTATATTATTATAAAAGCATGAATACAATATCGGTTTACAAAAATAACCTTATAATATTAAGCATAATAACCCATAATAAAAGGATATAACCGGAATTCTAGATATTAGCCTTATAGTCCTATTAGTTTTAGGACATAATACTACAGGTTAGGAATCCTACATGATTACCATTAGGAATCCTATTAGTATAATTAATTCCAGACTGTCTAATTCATATAAAATTGAACGAGTAAATATCGTTAGTCATGTAATCCTATTACTTTTAGGATGTACTTCTTAAAAATTCGTATTACTAATTTAATTCAAAAATGTATTATAATGTCCTATTAGTAATTTAATTTGAGAATGTATTATATTGTCCAAATTCGTTTAGAAAAAGGAGAGCCTATATTATTATAAAATCATAAATGCATTATTAATATACCAAAATAGCCCTAAAATTTTAAGCGGAAGAACTCATATGAAAAGGACATAACTACAATAATATATTTTTTGGACTACAATACATTCTTTGCTAATTTTTAATATTTAAGATTTTAAAATTAATAAAATTTTATCTATTAAATTCTTATTAAAAATATGTCGTAAGGTTTTATGAAATCAATTTCATAAGAATTTTCCGTATTGGCAATACGTTACAACTCCATAATGTCCAATACAAAAAAATAATAATATTAAATAGACCGCATAAAATTTGAAATTGAGAAAAAAATACCCCCACGATAATATATTTTTATAATATGTTTGAACTATTTTCCTACTCAAATAATATTTTTTATCAATTTTTTCTCTAATATTAAGAAGTACACAATTATTAAACAACAACTAAGAAAATATCTAAGAATATAAATGTGTGAGAAAGCAGAAAAAATGGTTGGTAAGAGTCAGTACCATTAATGATTCTACGAATATAAAGATCTAAAAGTGAAATGTCATATCAATCTTTTAGTCTTTGAAAATAAAATTTATATAGGAAAAATTATAACTAAAATTAAATATTCAAACAAAGAGAAGAACTAATATTAAGATCTGAATCAACATAGAATAAATTACTTTTATGTTAAAACTAAATAATTAATTCTTTTTCTTAATTATTTAGCAAGAGAATCCAATTTAATTATTTTTTAAAGTAAAAATTTTATTCAAATTAAAAAAAATATTAGGATACATAAATTTATTTCATAGAAAGAGTGTTAGAACACAAAGTGTAAACGACCCGGCCAGTCGTTCCGAGAATGTAGCCCTGCTTTCGCCATTTCTGCTTCATTCTTGTATGGTTCAACTCTTTTATGTTGCGTTGGGTTGATTGGTTCGGGTTCGGAGTGATTGTGGAGAGAAATGAGACACATAGTCTCTTAAGTTGGTGATTTAGTTGGAAAAGTCAACCAAAAGTTGAGTTATAGGTAGATGATCTCGGAGTTTATTTTTATGGTTCGGATAGCTTCATTAGGTGATTTGGGACTTAGGAGCGTGTTCGGAATTTTTTCAGAGGTCCAGAGTAGAATTAGGCTTGAATTAGCGAAATTGGATTTTTTGGCGATTTCCATTTGGCAGTGGAAAATTAGCTATCGGGGTCGGAATGGAATTCCAGAAGTTGGGATAAGTTCTTATTGTCATTTGAGATGTGTGTGCAAAGTTTCTGGTTATTCGGACGTGGTTTGAATGGTTTCGGCATCGTTGGTGAATTTCAGAAGTTTAGAAATCCTTAGGCTTGAATTTTTGGATTAATTCGCTGTTTTGATGCTGTTTTGGATGTTCCAAAGGTTCGACCAATTTCGGGCGATGATATATGAATTGTTGGTACTTTTGGTTGAGGTCCCGAGGGCCTCGGGATGAATTCAGATGGTTAACAGAAAGATTGGATCTTGGTTTGAGCAGTTGTAGCAGTTGTTTCTGTCATTATCGCACCTGCGAATTGGGGACCGCAGGTGCGAGGCCGCAGATGTGTGAGGCATGCCACAGATGCAGAGAATGAGGGGCTGAGGAACTTCCGCAGGTGCGCGCATTGGACCGCATCTGCGAGACCGCAGATGCGGATATTGACCGCAGAAGTGGGCTTCCCTAGGTTAAGTGAAAACCGCACCTGCGATGAATTTTCCGCAGGTGCGGTGTTTGGGGCCGCAGGTGAGAGAATTCTGGGCAGAACCTATATAAGGTTGCCTTCGCGAAATTTGGTCATATTTCCACCATTTGTGTTCGGGCTTAGAGCTTTTTGAGAGGATTTGAAGAGGGATTCGAGGGGTAACACCTGGATCGAAGGTAATATTTTTGAACTCAATACTCGATTCTCTGATGATTCCTAACTGATTAGACATGAAATTTATGGGAACTAAGGGTTAAAATTGGGGGATTAGGGCTTGAAATTGGAGACGTTGATTTGAGGATTTGTGGGGCCGTTTTTTTGTCGGATTTTGAAGTATTTGGTATGTATGGACTCGTGAGAGTGTAAGGATTCTAGTTTTGTAATTTTTATCGGATTCCGAGGCGTGGGCCCGAGGGACCAGGTTTAGCCAATTTTGGGATTTTTGGTGTAATTTGACTATTTTCGCGTGGGTTTTGATACTTTAGCGTATATTGATGATATGAATCTGATTTTGAATAGATTCAGGATGATTTGAGGTCGAGTCGAGCGAAAAGAGCATCACAGAGTAGATTTTCATCCGGTTTGAGGTAAGTAAAGATTGTAAATCTTGACATGAGGGTATAAAACCCCAGAATTTTGTACTATTTTGATAAATGAGGTGACACACATTCTAGGTGATAGGCGTATGGGCGTGTACCTGTAGGGATTGTGACTTAGTTTGTCTCGTGGCAACTGTAGAGTTGCGTATTTTGATAAACTCTATACGATATCCATGTGTTTTAGAAATGATTCTATTAACTTGGGCTAAATGCCATGTTTGGGAACTTGTACCGTACTGTTTGAACCCTCAGGGGGTATTTTACTACTGTCCTTACACTTTTTGATAGAAAATATATTCTCAGTCATGATTTATACATGTTTACTGTTTATTCCTGTTCCTCACTCTATTTTAAATATCTGAAAGATATTTTGCGCTGAGTCCCTTGAGTTGTACTGAAATGCCCGAGTGGCTTGTGAGGATGATGACTGAGTGAGGCCGAGGGCCGGATTATGAGGATAGTTATGGATCGGCTGCACGTCGCAGCGTTATATATATATATATATATATATGGATCGGGTTGCACGCTGCAGCGAGATATATTGGATCGGGCTGCACGCCGCAGCGAGATATTGGATCGGACTGCACGTCGCAGCGAGATATGTTAGATCGGGTTGCCGCCGCAGCGATATTGGATCGGGCTGCACGCCGCATCGATATAGCGATTGGGCTGTAGGAGCCCCTCCGGAATCTGCACACCCCCAGTGAGCACAGTCGATTGTATATATGGATCTGGCTGCACGCCGCAGCGATTATTATATGATACCTATTGAGCGTGAGCGCTGAGTGTGAGTACTGATTGATGAAAGTTGAGTCACGAGTGACTGAGAGGCTTTTCCCAAGAGACTATATTTGCTAGTGGTACCTTGCCCGAGAAGATTTTGTGAGTGATACCTTGCCCGATGGGCTTATGTTTATGAAACTACTGTTTTCACTCTTCTTTACACCGAGCCTCTATATATAATGTTGAATAAATGTTTTATACGAGATTTTTGGTAAAATTTTTTGGAGTTTTTACAAAATTTTCGAAATTTAAATTCATGAGTGATTCATTTACTTCCATTGTGGTTTACGTTATGAGATTTTCATGATTTTAGTGCTCGTCACTGCACTCGGTCTTTGGTTATGATTGTTACTTATTGAGTTGGCGTACTCACGTTACTCCCTGCACCTTGTGTGCGATTAAGGTGCAAGGGCTAAGTGGGAGCTGGTTTATTCTCTTTGGAGCATTTTGGAGATGTCAAGGTAGATGCACGGCGTCCGCAACCTTACCTTTCTCCTTCCTATTTAGTCATTATGTTTATTCTCAGACTTGGTTGTATTAAGGGAACAAAATCAGATTTTGTATTTCCTTTTAGTTGCTCATGACTGATGACTCCGGGTTTTGGGGTTGTATTTAAATGTTTTACCTAACTTTATTTCTTTCGGAAAGCTAAAATGGAAGATTTATGAAATACTGGTTAATATTGAATCAAATGAAAGGTTTCTTATGTTATGCATAGTGAATTGGCTAGCCTAGTATCATGATAGGCGCCATCACGGTCAGGGCAGTTTTGGGGTTGTGACACAAAGTAAAAAGGTTAGTATATTATTAAGAATCAAATTGTTATACAAATGTCAGAGGAAATACAATCAAAGCTAAATCCTAATCAAGAACAAGCTTTCAAGACTATATTATAAAGAGTCGACTCTGGTATAACGGGATTATTATTTGTAGATGCCTCCAGCGGAATCGAAATAATATTTCTATGTCATACATTACTTGCAAATATCATATCAAGAGGCATGACACTGTTAGCAATAATAGTAAGTGGTGTACCAACAAAGATTTTATTGTGAGGCCACCCACTTTAGATTTGATATATCTTCAAACAACTTAAATAACCAACACAAATATATCAAAGCAGAACAATGGTGCTAAATTTATATGGAAGGCAAAATTGATAATATGAGATGACGCACTTATAGCAAAGTGTCAAACGATCGAAATAATTGCTTGGAGTTCTTATTAATGAATCGTTTGGTGAAAAATTAATGGGTTCGGAGGTGATTTCTGTCAAGTACTATCAATAGTTTCAAAATCGATAAAAGCAGAGACTGTAAAAGCTAGCTTGTCAAAGTTATACTTCTGGACTCAAATGAAAAAGATTCAATTGACAAAAAATATAAAGTTTAGAGAAGATCCAGTAGTCAGTGTCTTCTTGCTTCGTGTCAGAAACGAATAAGAGCATCCAATAAAAGATGATTTGGTTTTTCCTCAATACTTAGTTATCAATCTCAATGGTAATAGTAGTGCATTTCTATCATTTGATTAAAACGCAATTCGTGCAAATCACATGATAGAATTAAAAAGATATCTTAGCTAGCAGAAAATAAATATGTTGATCAACTAAATAAAAGATTGATTGCAAAATTTTATAATAAAAATACAATGTTTTTCAGTTTTTGGCTCAGCAGAAAATGATACCAATAATTACTACCAAAAATAATACTTAAATACTTTAATACCAAATGACCTTCTACCATACATGTTTGTTGTCAAGTTTATTATTTCTTACGTATGTGAGTGTCAGCGTATATATAACAGACTGCGTTAAAATTGATCTTCCATTGTATATAGGTTAAATTTGAAAAAGATATGTCTGTCGCGCTACTGAAAAACTTAGATACGCCGAATAGCTTATGTAATAGCACATAAATGGTATATAGAAATTTTGACAATATCGTCATACATGCAAAAATTATGGTACTGGTCAATGTGCGTCTAAGTATATTCTTATCCCTGAATTCAACTTTCGTCTTCCGAAACTAAGGAATATACTTTAAATTTGTGTGAAAATTTTTAGTATGTTTATGTTTTGATAATATAACAAATAAAGCACAAGGACAAACATCCTAAATATTGGACTATATTTACTGCAATATATTTTCTTGCACGAACAACTGTATGTTGCACTTTCAAGAGGGATATCAAGATCAACAACAAGAGTTTTTGTTAATGCAGATCAATCAAAGCATTAGGAAGAAACATACATAAAAAGATATTGTCCACAAAGAAGTGTTCGTTAAGATACTATCACATTGAATAGTTTTAAACAATAATGCATAATTATCTAACTAACATGACAAAATTGATCATTCGTATAAGTTTTGATGATCTTCTTTTATTTTAAATTCATGTATTATGCTAATGTAATAGTTTTTTTTCGGTATTTAGATGATTGTTGTATTAATATACATAAAAAATTTCTCATTAATTAAATTTTATTATTCCTTTATATAAATAAATTTTAAATCATCATATGCCACTATTAACGTGCAACGCACGTTCATAGATACTAGTCATCTTAAAAGTATACGTGGGTAATCGAATAAAGGAAAAAATTGATTTCAAATTCACAAGCATCAAGTGTTGGAATCAAAAACCTAAAAGGGATTGAGAACTTTTTAATAAATTGAATCTGAAGACATTGTATCTTGTTCCAATGTCTTTTAACATGGAAAATAATATTGTACAGCTTCTTTCAGAATAATAATCGATGGTTTTTATGATGTTGTTAGTGTTTTTATGGTTTTTGTTGACGATACTGATGAATTGACTTTTCTTGTTTTATTTCATCTTTATGAGCAGAGGGTCTATCGGAAACAACAAATTTGTCCTATCGGGATAGGGGTAAAGTCTTCGTACACACTACCCTCCCCAGGTCATTGTTGTTGTTGTTGTAATTTCAAAATAATAGTCGGAAAAAATATTTTATATATATATATATATATATTAATTATTTTCACCATCTAATCCTAGTCAGGTCAGATTTAGTAGCGATTTGGACATAAGAATTGTAAATTTTCAAAAAATGGTGAAATTTTTTTTCAAGTGAAAATGATATTTAAAATTTAGTATTGTGTTTAGACATAAATTTTAGTTTGGGTTGTTTTTGAAGTTTTGCGAGCGATTTGAGTGAAAAGTTTGAAAAACAGCTTTTTGGAGTTTTTCAAATTTTTGAAAATTTCCAAAATGCATCTTCAAGTGAAAATTGAAAATTGTATGAACAAACGCTGATTTAAAAAAAAAAGTGAAAGTTTTTTGGAAAAAAGGAAAAAAAAAATTCATGTCCAAACGGGCTCGTAATTATTTGCCTCACTTTTTTTCTTCTTATTTGACTTAAAAAAAAAATCTAACCACTGGTTTTCATAAATAAAAAATATGATAATATTGATTTGAATTCATGCAATAATGTCAATTCAAATGAAATAGAAAAATAATTATTAGAATCATAGCAGATTTTCCTTAATGAGAAAAATTGTAATAATAGCCAAATTACATGCATGTATCATTTAAAATAACTTCCTTTTTCCCCCCCAATTACTTAGGTAGATAATTTATTGTGAATCAACTTACCATCCAATTACCTAAACTTACCTATGTTTTTTACCAGACTATCTTTAAATTCTCCTATAAATAAATCCCACACCAGTTAGTGTAAAGTACACCAATAACAAATTCTTCTTAAAAGAAAAATGGCTTTTAAAATCAATTCTTTCCTTCTTGTGACTCTTTCAATTGTAGTCATTGCTTCCATCTTTTGCCATGTTTCTGCCGCAAATGACAGTCGAAAGTTACTGGATTCGTCCGATCTTGTATCGAATACTCCAGCTCCGTCCTCGTTACTTGGTAATTGGCAGCCAATACAAGATGCAAAAGATCCTAAAGTGGTGAAAGTTGGTGAATTTGCAGTAGATACATACAACAGAATATCAAATAGCTTCCCTTTGACATTTGAGAATGTGTTAGGAGGGCAATTTCAAGTTGTTAATGGCATTAACTATAAAGTGGTTATATCTGCAAGACAAAATGTCACAGCCACAACTACTAGCTATTTGGCTGTTGTCAACGAGCATTCTGGGGACAATGTTAAAACACTCATTTCCTTTGTAAAGTTTGCTTAAAAATTAAATGTATAAGCATTTACATCGTGTTATTTAATAAAAGCATATGTATGAATTAAAATCTCAAAGTTAGCGTACTGTTTACCTATTATGTTGGCTATATTAATTATGATTTTTTTAATTTCCTGTTTGGACTAGGGGTGTACAAATGACCGACAAACCGTACCAATTCGATAATCCGAATCAAACAGAGAGAAAAACCCGACTAATGTTTGGTTTGATTTGGTTTGGTGTTGGAAAAAAAATCCGACCATATTTGGTTTGGTTTTAACTAAAAAAAGTCAAACCGAAATCAAACCAACCTGACATTATATGTATAGAAGTTTTAAATATATTTACTACAATAAGAATATTTATTGTAGTATATTTTATAAATATTTCTTAAGCTTTTTCATAGTTTTATCTTTTAACAAGCTTGGACTTATAATTTTTGGATGCTCCAATAAGTTTTATAGTCCATAAATGTCAGTAAGTCGAATAAATTCTAAATCAAAATCAAATCAATACTAACGCAAATAAAAGACATTTAATTTAATTGTACAATGAATGAAAATAGTGTTGGATATCTATTTTTTTTTTAGTTTTCCATGGTTTAGATAAAATGTATAACTTATTTTTCTTTTAGTAGTTAGACATGTAAACAATAGTACTTATTAGTCGTAATTTTAAATTATGTTTGTTTTCATTATGGCTTATTAATAATGTCACAACCAAAATTCCCAACTCATGGGATCGTGATGGCGCCTAACACCATACTTGCTAGGCAAGCCAATGTTAGAACTTAACTAACCTTTTCCTTTAAAAATTTATTTAAACACAGTAGAAAAATTTAAAGTAAAAGGAAATCTAATACTTTCCAATAAATGCAATCAAGAATAATATTCAATAAGATGAAATGAACCACAAACTAATACTAAATATATAACTACCCAGGGTCGGGTGTCACAATTCACGAACTACTAAAGAATACTACAAGTATTTGGCTGGAAGAAATATATCTATGTTTTGAATGAAATAAAACAGCAACTAACAAATAAGGGGAAGACTCCGAGAATTTGCGAACACCAGCAGATCTACCTCGTGTCTCCGTGTAAAAGCTCATCTACGACACGAACTTAACACTGACCAATACCTGGATCTGCACAAGAAGTGTAGAGTGCAGTATCAATACAACCAACCCCATGTACTGAGTAAGTGCCGAGCCTAACCTCGACGAAGTAGTGACGAGGCTATGGCGGGGCATTTATATTATAACATGTATACAATATATAATAAATCAAGAAAAAGTATAATAAACTAAATAAACAGTAACTTGCAATAATTAACAAAATAGCTCAGCTAACTTTTCCAGATCTCAGCTATAACCAATCCTCAAGAAATTTTCCAAATTTCACTTTAAATAACAGTAAGTGCAGAATATGAAATGACAACATTAAAACAATGAGTATTCCGGTNATATATATATATATATATATATATATATATATATATATATCACCCTTATTTCTCCTGTTACGGCATCCAACCCAATCCCACCAGTCTATCCTTAATGCTCCTTGTTGCGGAATGCAACCCGCTCCCACCAGACAATCACATATCTTTATTTATAAAAAGATTTCACAATTTAGGTCAAATCCTTTTACGATATTTATGCCTCAGCAATTGTAAACAAAAAGTTGTACTATTCATATACTTCATTAATTATCATGTCACAGTGCAACCAACCAGAATGTATCGTACAACACTACCAACCAGCTCAATCTTTTATGTACCACAATGAATCCAAGGGAACAACCAACACTTCCAAATACTTGAAATAAAACTTAACAACAAATTGACGAAAACAATCATGAAAACAATCAAAACAGGAAGATAATGAATTGGGAACAGGGAAGAGATCATGTTTAACAGATAATTTGGTGGTGCATATATACTTGTCACCTCACCTATACACCACTCACATGCAATTTCACATAATATTCAAGTTGGGCATTCCTACTCCCTCAAGTCAAGGTTAAACCAAGCACTTACATCTATCTCACAAGCAATTCACTGCTCAAGCACAGCTTTTCCTTTAGAATTTCACTATAACACGCTCGAAACTAATCACAATTGGTTCAATATTATTAATTATTGCTTAAAGGAATTAATTTTAGTGAAAAAATATGGTTTTCCTATGTTTTCTTATCAAAGTACAAAAATCAACCCCGTGCCCGCTTGGTCTAAACTCGAGGTTCGGACTAAATCCCGTTTATCCATTCTCCCCCCGAGCCCAGATATACAATTGTTTTCGGAATCTGACCTCAATTCGAGGCCTAAATTTCCAAATTTCAAAATTTCTAAGTTCTACCCAAAAATCCCAAATTTTACCATGAAAGTTCTAGATTCTAGGATGTAATCTTGTTAAAAGTTGTAAGGAATTGAAAGAAAGTAGTTAGGAATCACTTACCTATGATTTGGAGAAGTTTGAGTCTTTGAAAAATCGCCTATGGAGGTTTAGGGTTTGAGAGAGATTGAAAAACGGGTGAAAATCCCGTCTAAAATCCTACTTAACAGGCTGCAGTTATCGCAATTGCAATCAGGGATTCGTAATTGCGAACCCTTTGAAATTCTATTGCCTTCGCATTTGCGATTTAAGTGTCGCATTTGCAACTTCTGGACTTGTTGGGCAGTCTTCACATTTGCGAGATAAATCTCAGCATTTGCGAGGATGCCTTCCCAGGCCTGATTTGCATTTGCATGTAAAGTCTCGCAATTACCAGGCATGCTAACTTCGCATTTGCGAAGTCTAATCTCGCAAATGCGAGATCAGAGGCCTCGAACAGACACTAGACACCAGCTATGAAATTTTTCTAAGTTTAAACACTCTGTGGCCTATCCGAAACTCACCCCAGCCCTCGGGGCTCCAAACCAAATATGCACGCAAGTCGAAAAACATAATACTGACTTGCTCGTGCGATCAAATCATCCAAATTACATCAAAACTACGAATTTAACCTCAAACTCATGATTTTTCCTCAAGAACATTTCAACTTCACTATTTCTCAACCGGACGTCCGAATCACGTCACATCAACTCTGATTCTCACCAAATTTCACGGATATTATATAAATAGCATAATAAACATGTACCAGGCTCCAAAAAAAAATACGGGCTCGATACCAACGATGTGACACTTTGATTCATTTCTTTATTTCCTTAAAAATCCAGCAAAATAATTTTCTTCAAAAATTAATTTCTAAAGTTAGGGACCTCGGAATTCAATTCCGAGCATACGCCCAACTCCCATATTTTACTGCGGACCTTCTGGAACTGTCAGAATATGGATCCGGGTCCGTTTACTAAAAATGTTGACCAAAGTCAACTAAAACCAAATTTTAAATTCTAAAAAATTTTATTTCTCATATTTTCACATAAAAGCTTTCCGGTTTCACGCTCGGACTGTGCGCGCAAAATGAGGTAAATAGAATTGATCATTTTAAGGCTAATGAACCTGGAATGGAGTCTTTATTCATAGGATAACCTTTTGGGTCATCACAATCTCCCTCTCTTAGACAAACGTTCGTCCTCGAACGGACATAGAAAATTATCTGGACTGGTAAACAATTTGGGAATATCTACTTTGAGTGTCCGACTCAGACTCCCAAGTAGTTGCCTCAACAGGCTGACCTCTTCGTTACACTCGAACTGAAGGGTAACTCCTTTATATTTGGAAAAGCCACAAAGAGGAAATGCTACCCAACTATTGGAAAAAAAATTGGGTATCCATTTAGAAATCATCGATTGAGGCTCATCATGCCTATCAATTTGAAAATGTGGAAGAAGGTCAAGAAGAGTCCACCCTGAGGGAGAAAGTGAGCTTTACTTTGAGGAATCAAGAATTGAACATTCGCCAACCGACTCCATGAGTATTAGTGATGCCATAAAAATTGAGGAATTCGAGTTAACCGGTGTAATTGAGAATATGATTGAAATTGACTCTATTCCGAGGGAAATAGAGGATGTCAAAATCCGAAAAGAATTGGAGTTTGGAGGGTTGACGTAACCTTCCAAGCATTTTTCAACATCGGACTTGTGTGGTGATATGGAAATTGAGCTACACGAGTCAAGGAGGGATTGTGAGGAGGAAAGACAAAAGCCATACCATTTAGAATTTGAAAGAACAACAAGGCAAAATGACATTTCTCACATGAAAGCCAAGAGGTGCAAAATGAAGAAATTAGAGTTTGGCTTGATCATCAACCTATCACTCTTAACGCTTGTCACAAGCTTGATTCCAAGTTGGGTGCCCAATATCTATCACCCAAGTGGAGAGAGAAGTGGTAAAGTAATTTGCGTCGTGCCACGACCTTAAATATGGCGCTTGGTGGAGGCAACCCATTATTTTTTTAAAAATATTTAGTCGTTCTTGAAATTTTCCTTTCATAGAATAGCCTAGCATATTATTTTTGGCAAATCTTCCAAGTTTTAGAATTCACGGAGTTGATTGGAGTAGGTCGGGTGACCGAAGAGCAAAAACCAGTAGTGGTTGAAAATTTCGGAATTGGAGTTGGCATTTGCGAAGACTGGCCTATCACAAAATCGAAGAAAAAGTCGCATTTGCGACCATTGCTGAAAATCTGGGGGTTCAAATTTGCGAAGGGGTGTCGCAAATGCGACATCAGACGACTTTAACTGGGTCTGACGGTTCATTTTACAAAAAAAAAAAACTGTAAAGTCATTTGAGACCAAAAGAAACGGACGACTAGTGTTCTCCCAACCTTCAAACTCTCAAATCTTCACTCCTAAGTGCAAGCATCCAGGTATGATCTCTTAATCCCTGCATCTTGAGATAATATTCTATTTTCTATTCATAAATTGGTTGAAAAAAACACCAAATTCATGTTGTCATTTCTGGGTGAGGTTGGTTGAGAATGTGGGCCTAACACTATGCTAGAAATTTGGAGAAATCTGAGTACCCATGATTTTATTTTGAAATATGAGTGAATATTTTTTTGTGCTTAATATGAAGTTCTTGTCCGAATCGTTGAAATCTTTTGCAATTTGTGGTTGTATGTGATGTTTATTGCATAATTAAGTGTCTAAAAACTGGTTGGGGTGTTTAAAAGGTGTGATTCATGGAAGAAATTTTAGGCCTAAAAAATGCCCTAGGGCTGGGGACGATGGGTCGCAATTGCGATGGCCCCTTCGCATTTGCGATCTTCGCATTTGCGATCTTCGCATTTGCGAGGAGTTGTCGCAATTACAAAAACTGGTTGCCCTAACTATCTTCACATTTGCGAAGAAATTCTCGCAATTCTGATTCCTTCGCATTTTCGAAGGAAATTGTCGCATTTGCGACTTCTGCAAAAATCTGATGTCTTCGCAATTGCGAAGAAAATGTCACAATTGCGACATCAGAGAGCATACACCTACATAATTGAAAATTTTGAAAAAAATTTCTAAGTATGGTTTCAACTGTCCAATCATTCCTTTGGCATCTATGATTCATTTTGCAACATATTTCATAGACATACCCCGTTTTCACTCCAATGTTTTGTTTGTAGGTACATATACTGAAAATGAGCATTAACTCCGATGAATCATCGCAAGACAGTCGTATGGAGCTTGAGGATGATTATGACCAGCACCGATTCTTGTCACGCGAGTGCCAAGAACGGTATTATGCCGAGTTAATCTCGAAGAAGTTGCTTCCGGAAAGCGGGATAGTGTTGGATAAGGTCGCAAAACATATTCCTGAGTTCTACCAGAGACTCATAGATATGGGCTGGATATGTTTCGTCCCTCAGCCTTGGATAGCCAATGAGCTATGGGTGAGGGAGTTCTATGCAAATCTCCCGGCCATCAGTTCGAGAAAGCCAAAGATGAGGATTCGTGGCAAATTGTGCATTTTAGAGTAGAAGCTATGAACCACATCTATCACCTCCCAGATCATGACATGGACCCGTTCCGAGCAAAATATTGTGCTCCAGGGGATTGGTTGGTCTCCAAATTATGCCCGGGTGTGGATGTTCCTCGGGCAGCGGAAAAGAGAGGGATCACCTCCAAGGAGTTCACTGTTGAAGCTAAGATATGGCTGGCCATCTTATGCAGTCGCGTCTCTCCTGTGTCGAATATATGGAATGTGCCTATAATGAGAGCCCAGATGGTAGCATGCACTCTTGATGGCATTTCGCTCAATGTTGGTGAGATCTTCATCAATGAACTGAAGGAGTATCGATATCTAAATGGCCCATCATTGATATTCCCATCCCTTATCACTGAGTTGTGCCAGCTCGCTGGGGTTGAGGAGGCTCCGGGGGACAACTGGATAGAGCCGGGAAAGCCTATCAACCCTTTAAAGAAGAGATGAGAGGGAGGAGCCATCAAGAGAAAAAGAGGAAATTGGGATTGCCTTCTCAGACCTAGCAGGTTAGTCAGCCTTCTTCTTCCACAGGAGGACCATTTGTTATGCTTTCCGAGGAAATACGGCAGATTCGCGAGCTAGTATCTCAACTTCCTCAGGTACCTGGGGAAACATTTGAGGGACCCTCTACGTATGTTTCAAATAAGGACTTTAAGAAGTAACTTGATGATCAGAAGAAGCAGGGGGATCACCTGAAGTAGCTGGAGAAGGCATATATTGATTTGGCCACGGCACACGGTGGTTTGAGCTCTTCTCATGCCCAACTAGCAAATGCACACGCCAGGATGAAGAAAAGGGAGAAGAAGAGAGATAAGTTCTTGACCCGCATGTGGAAGGGTGTGAAGGGGATATTTAAAGTTCTAAAGCCTCGAGATCACTACCATCGACCGAGTGGGAAGAGGATGATGATGCTCCAGTCCATTGGTACGAGGAAGAGAGAGAAGAGGATGCGATAGAGCCCGATAGTAAGGAGAGCACTTGATGCAGTATTCAGGGAGCACCCTTCTCCATTTTATCTATCTTGCTTATTTGCATTGGGAACATTGCAACACATTCGAGTTGGGGTGGCTTCTTGAATAACTGTGAATGGGATGTTAGTTTGTTTTCTTGTGAATTGGTATTTTGTTTTTATGTTCTTGTGATGAATTGGGTTGTTTTTGTTTTTCTAGGTGAACTGGTATTCTTTTTTTTTTTTTTTCATGTGATATTACTTTGTTTTCACGTGGATTGTTATGTTATATATATGGTATGTTTTATTTTGGTGGCGATATTTTTCCGAGGATGCAAATTTTCTCCTTTTTTTTTTTAACTGGGTAATATTTTGGAAAAAAATTGTTTCGACTCTTCCCGATGATGGATAGCTTGGAGACTTTCTTTAGGGAATTAGTCTTATAGTGTAAATATAGTTTTTGTTAATTTAGAAAGAATAAGTGGTTTGAGTTGGGGTTGTGCCCATTGGCCAAATTTGTGGCTTGCTTGGTACCTACATGATTTAAGCATCGGCATATGAATTCTTGATTTTTGAAAAATGAAATGGTTGAACTAAAGATTATTATCACTCAATAATCTTTATTAATTCTTGATTTTGTCTCTTTCATTCACAAAAATAGTTTCTCAGGCTATGTGTGATTTCCTTGAGATTCACTGGTTTCAGTTGGGTCTTGGGTTTGTATTCCACTTGAGTTTTCATGTGCCATGTATGGTAAGATTTATTGAAAAGTTCTCTTGCTTCATATGTAGTTTAGAACTTACCCGGAATGTGCTCCAAGATGAAATCCTAGACTAAATTGATCTAAATAATGATATTAAGCCTTCCTTGAACTGTCATTGTGCCAAAATTTTCTATCCATGCATGTTTTCCCCTAGTCAACCCTTTTGAGCCTTTAAAATTTTTATTCGGCAACCATGTTACAAGTTGTCTGAGCAACAGGTTGAATCCTGCCACTGGCTCGGCCTCTGCCCCTAGTAGGAGCCGCTGCTACTGGAGGACCTGATTGTTGGTCAACGGAATAAGAAGCACGTGGTCTTGCCATTTGCAAGAGAATGAAATAGTTCTATAAATATTTGGATAACAAGAACCGCACGACGGAGTAGAAATAAAATGAGTTTGTTCCTAACTTCAGAGCCTCTGAGAGATAAGTATAGACGTTTCCATACCAATCCTTCAGACTCTATTAAGTTTGTTCGTGAATTATGAGACCTAAGCAACCTAGGGCTCTGATACCAACTTGTCACGACCCAAATTCCCAACCCTCGTGATCGTGATGGTGCCTAACACCATACCTGCTAGGCAAGCCAATTTTAGAACTTAACTGACTTTTCCTTTAAAATTTTACTTAAATACAATAGAACAATTTAAAATAAAAAGGAAATCTAACACTTTCCAATAAATGCAATCAGGAATAATATTCAATAACATGAAACGAACCACGAACTAATACTAAATATATAACTACTCAGGGTCTGGTGCCACAATTCACGAACTACTAAAGAATACTATAAGTATTTGGCTGAAAGAAATATATCTCTGTTTTGAATGAAAGAAAACAGCAAATAACTAATAAGGAGAAGACTCCAAGAATTTGCGGACTCCAGCAGATCTACCTCGTGTCTCCGTGTAAGAGCTCAGCTACAACTCGAACTTAACACTGACCGGTACCTGGATCTGCACAAAAAGTGCAGTATCAGTACAACCGACCCCATGTACTAAGTAAGTGCCGAGCCTAACCTCGACGAAGTAGTGACGAGGCTACGGCGGGGCATTTATAATATAACCTGTATACAATATATAATAAAGCAAGAAAAGGGAAAATAAACTAAATAAACAGTAACTTGCAACAATTAACAAAATAGCTCAGCTAACTTTTTTAGATCTCAGCTATAACCAATCCTCACGAAATTTTCCAAATTTCACTTTAAATAACAGTAAGTGCAGAATATGAAATGACAACATTAAACAGTGAGTATTCCAGTCTTGATATTTAAAATCAGTAAAACATGAATGTCCTCCCTTATTGCTCCTTGTTGCGGCGCGCAACCCGCTCCCACCTATCCTCCTATATATATATATATATATATATCACCCTTATTTTTCTTGTTGCAGCGTGCAACCCGATCCCACATGTCCTCCCTTATTGCTCCTTGTTGCGGCGTGCAACCCGCTCCCACCAGACAATAACATCTCTTTATTTATAAAAAGATTTCACAATTTAGGTCAAATCCTTTCACAATACTTATGTCTCAGCAATTGTAAACAAAAAGTTGTACTCTTCATATACTTCATCAATTATCATGTCACAATGAAACCAACCGGAATTTATCGTAAAACACTATCAACCAGCTCAATCTTTTATGTACCACAATGAATCCAAGGGAACAACCAACACTTCCAAATACTTGTAACAAAACTTAACAATAAGTTGACGAAAACAAATAGACATGGAGGCATAAAAATCATGAAACAATCAAAACAGGAAGATAATGAATTGGGAACAAGGAAGGGATCATGTTTAACAGATAATTTGGTGGTGCATAGATACTCGTCACCTCACCTATACACCACTCACTTGCAATTTCACATAAAATTCAAGTTGGGGATTCCTACTCCCTCAAGTCACGGTTAAACCAAGCACTTACCTCGATCTCACAAGCAATTCGCTGCTCAAGTACAACTTTTCCTTTAGAATTTTCCTCTAACCCGCTCGAATGTAATCACAATTGGTTCAATATCATTAGTTATTGCTTAAAGGAATTAACTTTAGTGAAAAACCATGGTTTTCCTATGTTTTCTTATCAAAATACAAAAATCGACCTCGGGCCCGCTTGGTCTAAACTCAAAGTTCGGACCAAATCTGTTTACCCATTCTCCTCCGAGCCCGAATATACAATTGCTTTCGGAATCCGACCTCAATTTGAGGTCTAAATTCCCAAATTTCAAAATTCCTAAGTACTACCCAAAAATCCCAAATTTTACCATGAAAGTTCTAGATTCTAGGCTATAATCTTGTTAAAAGTTGTAAGAAATTGAAAGAAAGTAGTTAGGAATAATTTGCCTATGATTTGGAGAAGTTTTAGTCTTTGAAAAATCGCCTATGGAGGTTTAGGGTTTGAGAGAATTGAAAAATGGGTGAAAATCCCGTCTAAAGTCCTACTTAATAGGCTGCAGTTATCGTAATTGCGATCAGGGGTTCGCAATTGGGAACCCTTTGAAATTCTGCTACTTTCGCATTTGCGACTTAATGTCGCATTTGCGACTTCTGGACTTGCTAGGCAGTCTTCGCATTTGCGAGGATGGCCTTCCCAGGACTGATTCGCATTTGCGATGCAAAGTCTCGCAATTACCAGGCTTGTTAACTTTGCATTTGCGAAGTCTGATCTCGCAAATGCGAGATCAGAGGCCTGGACAGGCACCAGACACCAGCTATGAAATTTTTCTAAGTCTAAACACTCTGTGGCCTATCGAAAACTCACCCCAGCCCTCGAGGCTCCAAACCAAATATGCACGTAAGTCTAAAAACATCATACGGACTTGATCGTGCAATCAAAGCATCCAAATAATATCAAAACTATGAATTTAACCTTAAACTCATGATTTTCCCTCAAGAACATTTCAATTTCACTATTTCTCACCCCGGACGTCCGAATCACGTCAAATCAACTTCGATTCTCACCAAATTTCATGGATATGATATAAATGGCATAATAAATATGTACTGGGATCCAAAATAAAATACGGGCCCGATACCAACGAGGTCACACTTTGATTCATTTCTTTATTTCCTTAAAAATCCAGCAAAACAATTTTCTTAAAAAAATGATTTCTATAGTTAGGGACCTCGGAATTCAATTTCGGGCATACGTCCAAGTCCCATATTTTACTGCGGACCTCCCGGGACCGTCGGAATATAGATCCGGGTCCGTTTACTAAAAATATTGACCAAAGTCAACTAAAACCAAATTTCAAATTCTCAAAATTTTTATTTCTCATATTTTCACATAAAAACTTTCCGGTTTCACGCTCGGACTGCACACGCAAAATGAGGTAAATAAAATTGATTATTATAAGGCTAATAAACTTGTTATGGAGTCTTTATTCATCGGATGACCCTTTGGGTCATCACAAATAATATATATTTTATGCGATTTTATTATCTTTATTGTTGAATATTTTAGTATAATGCCATGATTCATCTCATATTTATGTCATTTTATTGAAAAATACCTTATATAGTTCGGTCTTACTAGGATTAAAGGAAATATTTAGAGCACAAGTTTTACGTTTTTTGCTATGAAGACTTTATGGGGAAAAAACCGAAAAAATCCGAAAATCCGAAAACCCCGAAAAATACCGAGATTAAAAACCCGACTTTTATTAGTTTGGTTTGGTTTGGTATTTAGATTTAATAACCCGATATAATTGGTTTGATTTGTTAATTAAAAAATCTGAACCAGCCCGTGTAATGGTGGAAAAAATATATCACACGTGGAACCTTACTAAGCTCACAAAGCATAATATGTAGAATAATGGTGTCACGACCCAATCCATATCAAGTCATAACCTCATAAGAGTGAAGACTTCCTCTTTTGGAATTCTTTTATAATTTATGGAATTACGATTTAAGCAATCTAATTGACAAGTAAAGGCGTAATTTTTTCAAGTATAGCATGATAGGTGTCCTAGACAACTCGAACCTTAGCATGAATAGTAGCTACGCACGGACTCTCGCCACTTTGTATGTACGTAGCCCCTTACAAATAGTCACATATATTAGTTAATTCTCCTATGAGGAGATTTCCCTCTTACAAGGTTAGAAAGGAGACTTACCTCGTCTCAAAGTGTGATGACCCAAAAGGATCATCTTATAAATTAAGACTCCATTCCAGGCTACTTTGTTCAACATTTTTAGTAAACGGACCTGGATCTGTGTTCCGATGATCCCGGGAGGTCCGCAGTAAAATATGAGACTTGGGCGTATGTCCGGAACTAAATTTCGAGGTCCCTAGCCTTAGAAATTAATTTTTGAAAGAAATTATTTTGCTGGATTCTTAATGAAATAAAGAAATGAATTAATGTTTGAAACTGTTGGTATCGGGCCCGTATTTTGGTTCCGGAGCTCGATACAGGTTTGTTATGATGTTTAATTCCTATCTGTGAAATTTGGTAAGAATCGGATTTGATTTGACGTTATTCGGACGTCCGGTTGAGAAATAATGAACTTTAAGTGTTCTTGAGAAAAATGATGAGTTTTGAGGTTTAATTCATAGTTTTACATGTTATTTTCATGATTTGATCGCACGAGTAAGTCCATATGATGTTTTTAGACTTGCGTTCATGTTTGGTTTAGAGCCCCGAGGGCTCGGGTGAGTTTCAGATAGGCCAGGGGATGTTCTACACTTATAAAAAAAAATTTGTCTTTGATGTTACTGGTACGCAGAGAATTAGTGCTACGCGATCGCATAGCTACTTCCGCGATCACGTAGTGTAAGAATTTCTGGGCCCTTTTCTTGTTCTGTGCGAACTCATAGCCAAGCACGCGAACGTGGAGGTCGCATGGGCCTGACCTTATGCAAACGCGCCGCTTACCCTATGCGAACATGACCCACCTTACGCGATCGTGAAGGCCACTGGTCCATTACCCTATGCGAACGCGTAGAAGGCCTGTCCAGTCATATTTAAACACTGTTAAACAAAGACAGAACCCTTTCTTTCACTATTTTTCGAACTACCAAGCCCTAAGAACGATTTTCTTCACCAAGGTTCATCCCAAAGTGTAGTTAATCAATTCTAAACTCTACTCTTTCAATTACCCAATGTTTTTCATCACTTTTAAATCAAAAATCAAGAATTTTCATGGTAAAAATTGAGGGTTCGGGTAGAACTAGGAAATTTTGTAAAAATCGAATCTTTAACTCGAATTGAGATCGAATTTCAAAACTAATTTCATATTCGGGCTCGGGGGTGAATGGGTAAACGTAATTTGTTCCAAACCCCGAGTTTGGACCAAGCGGGCCCGGGGTTGGGTTTTAACCTTTTTTGAGAAAACTTAGGAAAAATTATAATTTTCAGTAAAGTTAGTTCCTTTAGCATTAATTAATGATATTAAGTTAATTATGGTTAGATTCGAGTGTATTGGAGGTGAATCAAAAGGAAAAGCTATAATTGAGCAGTGAGTGGCCTGCGAATTTGAGGTAAGTGTTTGGTTTAACCTTGACTTGACAGAATAGGAATTCCCATTTAAATGCTATGTGAATTTTCATGTGTCTGGTGTATAGGTGAGGTGACGAGATCTATGCACCATCAAATTTTCTGTTAAACATGGTCCCTTTCCCGATTTCTAATTATTTACTTCTGGGCTTAATTGTTTCATGATCATTGAGGTTTATATGTCTATTGGGATTCGTTGATTCATTGTTAAGTATTGCTTCAAGAAATTTGGAAGTGTTGGTTGTTCTCTTGGTTTTGTTGTGTTACTTAAGGATTAAGTTGGTTGTTAGTGTTACGATATATATAAATTCCGGTTGACTTCGTTATGTAATGATAATTGATGAAGTTTATGAGATTTACAGCTTCTGTTTACAATTGCTGATATAAAAATGTTGTGAAAGGCTTGGCCTGAATTGTGAAAATCCTTTTTATAAAAAAAGTGATGTGATTGTCTGGTGGGAGCAAGTTGCACGCTGCAACAAGGAGTAATAAGGATGGATAGGTGGGATCGGGTTGTACGCTGCAACAGGAGAAATAAGAGTGACATATATATATATATATATATATGTCACTCTTATTTCNATATATATATATATATATATATATATATATATATGGAGGAGCAATAAGGGTGGACAGGTGGGAGCGAATTGTGCACTGCAACAAGGAGCGATAAGGGTGAATATTTACGTTTTACTAATTTTCAAAATAAGGGTTTGGAAAACTCCGGTTTTATTTAAAAGGTTTTTCATACTCTGATTTTAATGTGATCTAAATTGAAACTTGGAAGTTTTGAGGAGTTGATTATAATTGATATCTGGAAAGATTTATCCGAGTTGTTTTTATTTACTATTGCAAGCTATTGGTTATCGAGTTTATTACTATTATTTCTTTCTTGCCTTGTTATATATATTGTTCACAGGTTATATTGTTAAAGCCCCGCCGTAGCCTCATCACTACTTCGTCGAGGTTAGGCTCCGCACTTACTCAGTACATGGGGTCGGCTGTACTGATACTACACTCTGCACTCTTTTGTGCAGATCCATGTACTGACCAGAGTTAGGAGACCTTAGTAGCTGCGTCTTATTCGCACGGAGACACGTGGTAGATCTGCTTCCGTCCGCGGATTCCTGGAGTCTTCCCTTTATTATTTAGATATTATTTTATTTCATTTAAAACAGAGATACATTTCTTTCAGGACATTATTTGTAGTATCCTTTAATAGTTCATGAATTGTGACACCAGACCCTGGGTAGTTGTGCATTTAGTATTAGCTCACGGTTCGTCTTATTATCTCTAATATTATTCTTGATATCAGTCATTGGAAAGTTTTGGATTTCGTGTTTATTTGGAATTGTTTATTGTCTTTAAATAAATTTAAAGGAAAATGGTTAATTAAGTTCTAACATTGGCTTGCCTAGCAAGTGTGGTGTTAGGCGCCATCACGATCCCGAGGATTGGGAATTTTGGTCGTGACACAAAGCCCACTTCCCAATTCAAGAACGTGCTGAACCCTCAAAATTTGGTGCCACGCGACCCTAAAACTAGTCAAACATTATATGAATTAATCATTCTATGCTCAAAAGTTCATATCTCCACTATTAAAGTGATTATCCAACCCAAAATGCAAGATTCCTAAGATTCACCCCGGGTCCACATGCCCGGATTCCCAAAATTTTAGAAGAAAGTTGTTACCCATAACCTAAGAAACATAAAAATATGATTTTCACTAAGTTCCATGACCATTTTCGTGGTAAAATCTCATTTTTATTAATCCCTAGTTTTTTCATATAAACCCAAGATTTCTACCAATTTCCATGTTAAAATCTACTCATAATCTATGTATTAAACTCACATTAAGTAGAAATTCACTTACCTCCAGAGACTACGTCGAAATCCCCTCCTTAAAAGCTCTCAAATTGCCCAAGAATGAAAGAAAAATGTGATAAAAATAGCCTAAGTCCGTATTAAATGAACCCTCATTGCCCAGCGACTTTCGCACCTGCAGTGCATTGGCTGCATTTGCATTCCCACACCTACGGAAAGACCTTCGCAGGTGCACTTTTTCCTCACCTGGTCGAGCTCTGCACCTGCGAACACAAGGAGTCGCTTCTGCGAGCCCTTCCGCTCCTATGACCACAGTTCTCGCACCTGCGGTCTCACAGGTGCGTAAATTCTTCCGCACCTACAGTGGCTGGGCTAATTCACACTTTCGCTTATGCGGCTCATGGCTCGCACCTGCGAGCTCGAATATACGGCTGGCCAAGCACAAGTGCGATTATGACAGAACTGGAGCTTTAGTAGTTTCTCCCTACTTCTAACTTAGTCTGAGCCTCATCTGATCGACACTCGGGACCCCCGGGGCCCCGCCCGAACATACCCATAAGTCTAGAATCATAAAACAGACTCGCTCAAACTCTCAGAACTCCTGAAAGAACATTAAAACTAAGAATCACACCCCAAAATCAATTGATTCAAACTTATGAACTTCAAGTTCTTCTATTCACTCAAAATGCGCTGAAACATACTTAGACTACTCGGATTGATACCAAAATTTGCGTGAAAGTATTAAATTACAATACGGAACTATTCCCCATCTCGAAATTCTATTTGGGCCTCAATAACACCAAAACCCGCTACAAACCAAATTTAAAGAACTTCAAAATTCTTCAAGAATCAACTTTTGATATTAGGCGCCGAAACGCTCTCGGGTCATCCAAATCCCGAACCGAGCATACGCCCAAGTTCAAAATCATCATACAAACCTATTGGAACTGTCGAATCCCGATTCCAAGGTCGTTTACTCAAGATGTTGACCTAAGTCAAACTTAGCCTTTTTAGGCCAACTTAAGGAACCAATTTTTCCGATTTCAACCGAACCCTTCCACATCTCAAACTAACCATCCCCGCAAGTCATAAAACAGTAAAAGCACATACGGGGAGTCTTATTTAGGGTAACGGGGTTCAAGAAAGTAAAACAACTAGTCGGTTTGTTACATTCTCCACCTCTTAAACAAACATTCGTCCTCGAATGGGTCTGGAATCATACCTAGAGGGTTGAACAAGTAAGGATATCTACTTTGCATGTCCTCCTCGGACTCCCAAGTCGCCTCCTCGACTAGTTGGCCCCTCCACTAGACCTTCACTACGGAAATCCTCTTGGATATCAACTAGTGATCCTGCCTATAAACAATGGCAACTGGCTGCTCTTCATAACCCAGACTCTCATCCAACTGAATCGTGCTAAAGTCTAAAACATGCGACAAGTCGGGATGATACCTCCGGAGCGTTGACACATGGAAAATCGGATGAACTCCTGATAGAGTGGGAGGCAGGGAAAGCTCATAAGCAACCTCCCCAACTCGCCTCAACACCTCAAATGGGCCTATAAACCTTGGGATCAACTTGACCTTCTTCCCAAACCTCATGATTACCTTCATCAGCGAGACTTTCAAGAGAACCTTTTCGCCCACCATGAATGATAAGTCACGCGCCTTCCATCTTCTATCGAGACTGAGCTCTACAGAGTCGCTCTTGAATCAAATTTACCTTTTCCAAGGCATCCTTCACTAAATCGATACCATACAACTTAGCCTCGCTGGGCTCAAACCACCCAATGGGAGAACGACATCGCCTACCATATAAAGCCTTGAATGGAGCCATCTCGATGCTGGACTGGTAACTGTTGTTGTAAGAAAATTCGGCCAAAGGCAAGAATTAATCCCACTGCCCTCCGAAGTCAATCACAAATGCTCTGAGCATATACTCCAATATCTAAATTGTCCACTCCGACTGACCATCGTCCACGGATGAAATGTTGTGCTGAGCTCTACGCGGGTCCCCAACTCACTCTCTATCGCTTTCCAGAAATGTGAAGTAGACTGAGGACCTCTGTCTGAAAATGATGTAAATCTGGGTCAATCTCTCTGAAGTATAAGTAGTCATCACAGGAATAAAGTGTGCCGACTTGGTCAATCTGTCTACAATGACCCAAACTGCATCGAACTTCCTCAAGGTCTGCGGCAACCTAACTACGAAGTCCATAGTGATGCGCTCCCACTTCCACTCACGTATAGTGATCTACTACAATAGACCTCTTGGCCTCTAGTGCTCATACTTAACCTACTTGCAATTTAGGCATCTAGCCACAACATCAACTTATTCTTTCTTCATCCGCCGCCACCAATAATGTCGCTTCAGGTCGCGGTACATCTTCGTAGCATCTGGATGAATGGAATATCGAGAATTATGCGCCTTCTCTAGGATTCTCTCTCTCAGGCCATAGACATTAGGAACACATAGATGACCTTGGATTCGCTAAACACCATCTTCGCCAATAGAAACCTCCTTAGAATTACCCTGTAGTACCGTCTCTCTGAGAACCAACAAGTGCGGATCATCAAACTGTTGAGCCTTGACCTGCTCCAATAGTGAAGACTGGGCAACGACGCAAGCAAGAACTCGAATGGGATCCAAAATATCCAATCGCACAATTCTGTTAGCGAAGGACTGCATGTCCAAGGCTAGTGGTCTCTCCTTCGCTGAAATGAATACCAAACTACCCATACTCTATGCCTTCCTACTATGTACGTCTACATTCGCCTTGCCCGGATGATAAGAAATGGTTATGTCATAATCCTTTAGTAACTCAAGACATATACGCTGCCTTAAATTGAGATCCATTTGCTTGAACAAATGCTGTAAACTGCGATGATCGGTGTAAACCTCGCAAGACACCCTATATAGATACTGCCTCCGGATCTTAAGAGCATGAACAATTGTGGCCAACTCCAAATCGCGCACAGGATAATTCTTCTTATGGGGCTTCAGCTGATGTGAAGCATATGAAATAACTCGCCCTTCCTACATCAACACACAACCCAAGCCAACACGTGAAGCATCACAATATACAGTATACATCCCCAAACTGGAAGGCTACACATGGACTGGTGTTGTGGTCAAAAAGTTGTCTTGAGCTTATGAAATCTCGCCTCACAATCATCGGGCCAACGAAACGGAGCACCCTTCTGGGTCAATCTAGTCAATGGTGCTGGCATGCTGCAATGGATGAGAATCCCTCCACGAACCGGCGATAATAACCTACTAACCCCAAGAAACACCTTATCTCTGTCGTCGAAGTAGGACGAGGCTAATTTTGAACTACCTTAATCTTCTTGGGATCCACCTTGATACCCTCTCCTGATACTACATGCCCCAAGAATGCCACGGAATCTAACCAAAACTCACACTTGGAGAACTTAGCATACAACTTCTGTTCCCTCAAGGTATGAAGCACCACTCTCAAATGTTGCTCGTGCTCCTTCATGCTACGTAGTAAATCAAGATGTCATCAATGAAGACAATAACAAAGGAATCAATATAAGGCCTGAAAACCCTATTCATCAAATCCATAAATGTCGTCGGGGCATTAGTCAAGCCGAAGGACATCACTAGAAACTCATAATGGCCATATCTAGTACGGAAAGCAGTCTTCGGAACATCGGAGTCCCGAATTTTCAACTGATGGTACCTCGATCTCAATTCAATATTAGAAAACAACCTAGAACCTCGCAACTGGTCAAACAAATCATCAATACACGGCAACATGTACTTGTTCTTAATGGTGAATTTGTTTAAATGGTTGTAATCAATGCACATCCACATAGTCCCATATTTCTTCTTCACAAATAATACTGGTGCACCCCAAGGTGACACACTCGGTCTGAAAAACCCCTTTGCTAGCAACTCCTCAAGTTGTTCCTTCAACTCCTTCAATTATTTCGGAGCCATACGGTATGGTGGAATAGATATAGGCTAAGTGCCTAGAACAATATAGAAATCGATATCATGATCTGGTGGCATGCCCGGAAGATCAGAAGGAAACACATCGGCGAAATCCCGGACTACTGGCACTGAATCAATCGTCGGAGACACTGCGGTAGTATCCCGAACATAGTCTAGGTAAGCCTAGCAACCCTTCTCGACCATGTGCCGAGCCTTCATAAAAGATATAACATGAATAGATGATCTGACAGATGAACCCTTCCACTACAACCTCGACACCTCTAGCATCGCTAAGGTAACAGTCATGGCATGGAAATCAAGGATGGCGTGATATGGAGATAAACAATCCATGCCTAGGATGACCTCAAAATCACTCATATCAAGCAACAGAAGGTCCGCTCTAGTCTCATATCCACATAATGTAACCACAAAGGACCGATATATCTGATACACAACAACAGAATCATCCACAAAAGTGGACACATAAACGGGAGTACCCAAGGACTCACGAGGAATATCCAAAAAATGAGCAAACAAGGATGACACATATGAATAGGTAGATCCTGGATCAAATAATACTGAAGCATCCCTTCCGTAGACAGAGATAATACTTGTGATCACAGCATCTAAGTCCATTGCATCTGGTCTGGCCGAAAAAGCATAAAATCTGGCTGGAGCGCCTCTTGGCTGACCTCCACCTGCTTGACCTCCACCTCTGTGACGGCCTCCACCTGCTTGCCCTACGCCTCTGGGCGGCAGAACAGATGGTGCAGCTGCTGGAGCTGTAATCATGGGTTGCTGACCCTACTACATTGCCTTGCCCCGAAGCTTGGCGATATCTCCATACATGAATAAGATCGCCGCACTCAAAACAACCTCTCGGCACGGTGACCTACTACCCCGAAGTCTGACCCTGATGGCATGAATACCCACCGGAAGATTCTTGAATAGATGGTGGGCGATATGAACTCTATAGCATGGAACTGAAGTAAGCACTAGGAGAACCCTGATGACCAAAATACCCACTGGAAGAACCCTGGATAGCTGGCGGGAGGTAATAACTCTCTGGAATAGCACTGAAATAGGGCCTCGCTAGAGCACTCGAGGAGGTGGTGGTGTTGAATATGGGGGCCTACTGGGTTGGCCCCTCCAAAATGACCTCTGCCTCCAGCTGGGGAACTTCTGAACTCTCCAGAAAAATGAGAAATTTTGTCCCACTGCATATGCTCTCTACCCCTCAGGTGGTAACCCTCAATCTTGCGAGCAATCTCCACCACTAACTGATAGGGAGTCCCCATCTCAACCTCCCGAGCCATACTAGCCTGAATACCTGAGTGGAACCCCGTGACAAACCTCCGCACCCGCTCCGCCTCATTAGGGAGTATCATAAGTGCGTGGCGAGATAACTTGGAGAATCTCACCTCATAATCAGTCAGGACATCTGACCCTGCTGAAGCTGCTTAAACTGAAACAGTAGCTCTTCCCTCTAAGAGGGTGGAAGATACCTATCCAAAAATAGGCGTCTGAATTGGTCCCACGTCATGGGAGGAGAGTTTGCTGGTCTACCAAGAAAATAAGACTGCCACCACCAACGTGCGTTGACCTCTAACTAAAAGGTAGTGAAATCCATCCTGTGAGACTCCAATATATGCATATTGTGCAGTTTGTCCTTACACCTGTCAATGAAGTCCTAAGGATCCTCATGTCGCTCACCCCCAAAGACTGGAGGGTGAAGCCTAGTCCATTTTTCCAAAATCTTCTGCGCCTCGCCGACAGTAGCTAGTCTAGGCTCAGGTACAGCTGTGTCTACTGATGGGCTCCGCCAACGGGAAGGGCACCTGCGGTATGATACACAGCGACTGCACACCCAAAATCCTGAGTGATAGGGGTCTATGCTCCCCTCCCGCCTGAAATGTGGCTGGATCTGTTGGAAGTAACTCGTCCTGAGTCATGGAATCTATGAACCGTAGCATATGGCCCAAGACCTCCTAGAATCTCGATGTTGTCATAAAGTCGTATGGGGATGGCTCTATTGCGGGCACCTCGCCCTGCTCCTCAACTACAGGATCCTCCACTGGATCCGCTGGCGGTGTAACTGGGGCAACTCTGGGACGTCCTCGCCCCCTACTTCGGGCCGGTGCCCTCCCCTGGCATCTGTCTCAGCCTCTAACAACAAGGGGAGCAGCTCCTCCTGGGTCAGGAATATCTGTTGCACGCGTTCTCATCATTTGTCAGAGAATAGAAAGAAGAAACGTAGTACACCATCAACTGCATGATAGGAGGTGAATGAAGAGTAGTTTTATCACATCCTGTAGCCTCTCAAAGATAAATACGGACGACTCCGCACCGATATGCAAGACTCTATTAGACCTGCCCATAACTTGTGATGGCATCCAGTAGCGTGCTAGACAAGCCAACAACGAATAACTTAATGACATTCCCATTTTAACAAATTTCCCAAGTAGTGATTTTCCTTAATTTAAAATATTTGACGAGAGACCGATTTGAATTAATAAGTGAAGCAAGAAAAAATGTTCATAACCATAAGAACAGAACCCAAAAACCACAAGTCTACTAATACATGCCAAGTTCTAGTGTCAGAAGTATATAGGCAACTTAGTAGAATATACAAAAGATGTATGTCCTACTGTCCGAAAAAGAATAGACATAAATAAAATAAAAGAGAGACTCGGGCATGCTGCTAAACGGCTCGAAAAGGAAGCTCACCGTAGAATCTCGAACCCAGATCAAGATTGCGCGCCGAATACGTATCCAGATGCACTTGCCTCAGATCCTGCATAGTTAAGTGCAAGTGTAGCGTGAGTACATAAAACAATATATGTACCCAGTAAGTATCCAGTCTAACCTCGAAGAAGTAGTGACGAGGGATCGACTTGGAACTTACTAAGGCTAAGGATAATAAGTTACATAACTAAGCATGGATTACAACAAATAAGTTAAACACAACAACAAGAGATGATAAATATATTTTTCACAGTCATTATTCTCAAGAGTTAACATGCGCAAACAATGTTGAGGTCGTACGGCCCAAACCAACATAGTAGTTTTAAAATGTGCATTGCCAAGGGTCGAACGGAACGAACCATAGATGCATCTATTTAAGCTACTGAGGCGCTCGACCCGCTCCACAATAGAAAACACCTAAAGAAAACACAAGTTTTTCAATGACAGTCAAGTTTCCTATTCATAACCTCAAATGAGGGAAGACTTCCCCTTTTGGAATTCTTTTACAATTTATGGAATTACGATTTAAGCAATCTAATTGACAAAGCCGCAATTATTTCAAGTATAGCATGATAGGGGTCCAGACTACCCGGACCTTACATGAACAGTAGCTACGCACGGGCTCTCGCCACTTCGTATGTACGTAGCCCCCCACAAATAGTCACATATATTAGTTAATTCGCTTATGGGGAGATTTTCCTCTTACGAGGTTAGAAAGGAGACGTACCTCGTCTCAAGGCCCATTTAACAATTCAAGAACGTGCTCAACCTCCAAACTTGGTGTCACACGACCTGAAACTAGTCAAACATTATACAAATTAATCAATTTATGCTCAAAAGTTCATATCCCCACTATTAAAGTGATTACCCAACCCAAAATGCAAGATTCCTAAAATTCACCCCCGGGCCCACGTGCCCGGATTCCGGATATTTTCAAAGAAAGTTGTTATCCCTAACCTAAGGAACATAAATATATGATTTTTATTTTTTGTGGTAAAATTCCATTTTTATTAAACCCTATGTTTTTACCCTAAACCCATGATTTCTACTAATTTTCATGTTAAAATCTACCCATAATCTATGTATTAAACTCACATTAAGTAAAAATTATTTACCTCACAAGGCTAGGTCAAAATCCCCTCCTTAAAAACTTTCAAATAGCCCAAAAATGAAAGAAAAGTGTGATAAAATGGCCTAAGTCTGTATTAAATGAACCCTCATTGCCCAGCGACTTTCGCACCTACGGTGCATTGGCTGCATCTACAATCCTGCACCTGTAACAAGACCTTCGCAAGTGCGCCTTTTCCTCACCTGGTTGGGTTCCGCACTTGCGGACACAATGAGCCGCTTCTGCGAGCCCTTCCGCTCCTGCGACCATAGTTCTCGCACCTGCGGTCTCGCAAGTGCGTAAATTCTTCCGCACTTGTGGTGGCTGGGATTCCTTCACACTTTTTCTTCCGTGGCTCATGTCGCACCTGCGACTGGCCAAGTGCAGGTGCAATTATGAAAGAACAAGATCTTCTGCAGCTGCTCCCAACTTCTAACTTAGTCTGAGCCTCGTTCGATCAACACTCGGGGCCTCGTCTGATCGACACTCGGGGCCCCCAGAGCCCTGCCCAAACATACACACAAGTCTAGAATCATAAAACAGACTCGGTCGAACTCTCAGAACGCCCGAAACAACATTAAAACTAAGAATCGCACCCCAAAATCAATCGAATCAAACTTATGAACTTCAAGTTCTTCTATTCACTCAAAACGCATCGAAGCGTACTTAGACTACTCGGATTGATACCAAATTTTGCGTGCAAGTATTAAATAACATTACGGAACTATTCTCGGTCTCAGAATTCAGTTTGGACCTCGATAACACCAAAACTCGCTCCAAACCAAATTTAAAGAACTTCAAAATTCTTCAAGAACCAATTTTTGATATTAGGTGCTGAAACGCTCTTGGGTCATCCAAAACCTAAATCAAGCATACGACCAAGTCCGAAATCATCATACAAACCTATTGAAACCATCAAATCCCGATTCCAAGGTCGTTTACTCAAAATGTTGACCGAAGTCAAACTTAGCCTTTTTAGGCCAACTTAAGGAACAAATTATTCCGATTTCAACCCGAACCCTTTCAAATATCAAACTAACCATTCCTGCAAGTCATAAAATAGTAAAAGCACATACGGAGAGTCTTATTAAGGGAACATGATTCTAGAAAGTAAAACGACCAGTCGAATCGTTACAAATGGCGAAGTGACAACTGCATATTCCATTAGTGAAATTAAGAGTTCAAGGAAGATGCAGACTAAACACCCACGGAATAATAAAGAACAAATGATCAAGCCTAAAAAGTTGTTGAAGAAGAGGCCGAGCGGGAAAAATCAAGGAAAGGAGGGAAGATTCATAAACCGACAGTAAATAAGGAAAGCGAATCAGAATCATTATAAGACATTTATAGCGAGTACGTCAGTTATGGTTATCAACGATAATGCGTAATCAATACCATTAATGCCCATAATAAATTTGTCATAAATAGTGAAAAAACATTATGATTAGATACTCTCATATAAGGATAGAGAATCTCACTTGCAAGGACAAGTTCCAAGAACGACTGAAATATATTTATAATTTCTTGTTTTACCAAAGCTTTCTACTTAATTTGAGGGATAGATTATCATTCCATTCCTAATTTCTTTTTGCTAATTCACATTGTTAGTTTTATTTCTTTCTTTTCAAACAGATTTTTGAGGAAGTAAGGTATTATTTGGTTACCAGTAGCCTGATTTCTTCTAAATATAGGCTTTAATTAAAAATTCTATTTTTTTTGTTAAACAGCCCGACCTATGTACACCCCTAATGTTGACACTTTATCTTTTTTAGCTTTTAAACGAGACAACATATGTTTCGATTTCCATACTTAAATTTTGAGAAAAGTGAATTTTGGATCTTTGATATAAGTCATCACTAAGTTGCAACATAAAAAAGAGCTTGAATTGATTAGTGACGTACGAGTAACAATCCACAACTCGTTTAACACAAAAAGAATAACTAAAAGAGAAAATGAATAAAAGAACAGAGAGAAATATAAGCCAACTGTCATTTTTTTTTATTTAATCTTTTGATACTCGAGCTAGATCAGTCGACTTGATTAATTCGGTTTCGAACTTGATCGACCTATTAAAGGGACTAAGGGAGTAAATTATCTCTAACAAAAAAAAAATCAGTTTAGATCTCAAACTCGTGATCATTAATTAAAGGTGAATGAGTTCCAACCATCACAGCTTTTGATCATCCACAAATTAAAGGTGAGTAGATGTTGAAACAATGAAAATACTAACTTATTTTCAAGTATTGCTCTATTTTCTAATACCATGATCACATTTTAGATTCTCTGAATAATGAGTATTTAGTTTTTACTTTGAGAGTGTGGAGTAGACCATAAACAACAATCTATTTCCCCCATATATATATATATATATATATATATATATATATATATATATATATATAATTTATTTATTTATTGCTTTGACAGTGTATAAGGGCCCTAAAGTATAATTATAGGCATAAGCATTATAATTTGATATAAATATTGGGTGCAAATAAGTATGGATAAACGTAAAGACAAGGTAAGAGATGATTAAGTATTATTTTTCTTTGTCTTGCCGAGGATATCACCCATGATAGGAAGGTGTGGAGGTCGATGATTAAGGTTGTAGGTTGACAGATAGTAGTGTTT